>BMAO01034573.1:0-198030 GCA_019973975.1 Trichonephila clavata
TTTTAATTAAAACTTTTATTTAACTTACAATGTATGTATGTATGTATGTATGTATGTATGTATGTATGTATGTATGTATGTATGTATGTATGTATGTATGTATGTATGTAATTTGTTCGGGTGGAATCTTGCAACTCAATTTTGAAGCTGATATCTTCCTCCCATTGAGCTGAAATTTTGTATACACGTTTAGTTTGGATGACAATGCATGTTTTGACCATTTATATTCCGATATTGCAATTAATTAAAAAGATATTAATTAAAAACGTTAAACTAGTTTTGGGCGCCAACTTGGATATATCTGCATTGTTGTAATAATTTTATTGTTACAACAATGACAAAAGTTGGCGTCGAAAATCGGTTTTCAGCCAAACTGGAATTTCATAACGTTGCGCTATTGACAGTATTAATTAAATTTGTCTAAAAAATAATTACATTTCTACAACGTAAAAATAATCTAATTTCTACAACGTATGCAATTTTTTTACAAATTTCTATCTATTTTCTTGGATTTAAATTCAAAACAAAAAGTAGAGCTATTTTTCAAGTAGATTGGTACATTGTATACCTTTCTCAACGCTGCCAAGTTAAACTGAGATGGAGTATCGAAGAAATTCTTTAAATAATTTATCTAACTTTAATCTATGAAACTCAGACAAAAAATAATTACAGAATCGGAAAGATCATTTTTTTATGTATCTTACCCATCAAAAGGAATCCGCTAGGAAAACAATAAGAGAAAAATATTATCTAGAAATGCAATATATTTTCGATTAAAAAAAATAATTTTATAATAAAATGAAGGAATTTTTTAAAGAAATTTTCTAATTTTAAGCCTACAAGTAATTTAAATATACCTCATTTTATCACCAGTAATCTAAACACACACTATGACATGTGTCCTTAAATTTAATTACAAATAGAATCTGTTAATTTTATTTGAATTTAATTATTGATTTTTTCAAAATCAAGTTTCTAAAGATGATCTGAGCAATTAAAAAAAAATAGATTCTTACGTAGAAGATATTCAATGTGCAGCAAAAAGTTATCATTATTTGATAAAACTTTCTTTTTTTTTTATTACAAAATGCGTTTTGAGTCTTAAGCATTTTATTGATTAATACAAATATTTAAATGCCTTTTGAAGTTTTTTAATAAACAACTAAAATTTTCTTCTAATATGTTAGAGAAATATATCCCTTATCTTCAAAATATTTCAAATAAATAATATATTCTTTAAGTTTTTCAAAAATAGTCAAAATTTTAATTAAACATTTAATAACTTTGTCATTTATGAAGATAATCTCACTAAACCTTTTTTTTTCGTGTGTAGAACAATGTTACCCAAAATCTGCACGAAGATTGAAAAAAATTGCTTAAAAATTACGGATTTAAAAAAATTGTGTTTTTAGTCTAATACCATTTTGCGAGAATTAATTCAGCTAAACCAGGGATGGCGAACCAGCGTTCAATGAGTTGAACAGGCTGAGAAACCTGTCCAGCGATAACTAAAAAGTAAAAAATAAATTAAATGTAAAAAAACTTTTTTAAGAACAAGCTTTTATTTAAACGCGCTAAAAAGAATAAAATAAGCTTTTCCTTTAAAACTTTTTTTACTATCAACTTATAACGTCATTACACAATTTATATGATATAAAAGCTTGTCGCGAGATATACCTGTGTAGATAAACAAGTAAAATAAATAACTTGACCTGATTGATTTTGGTTTTTAAAAATTCAAACTAAGTAAATATGAGTACTTAAATATTGCGACAAGCTTTTATATCATATAAATTGTGTAATGACGTTATAAGTTGATAATAAAAAAAGTTTTAAAGGAAAAGTTTATTTTATTCTTTTTAGCGCGTTTAAATAAAAGCTTGTTCTTAAAAAAGTTTTTTTACGTTTAATTTATTTCAATTCCTACTATTAGTTCACTCTCTTCCTGTACATAAATATATATATATATATATATATACAGTCGACTCTCGATGATTCGAATTTGAAGAGAACAATAAAAAACTTCGAATTATCAAGATGGTCGGAAAAAACTCCCAAAACACATGAAGAGAATTTTTTTTCTAACTCATTTAATTATGAAATTATATAATAAAGCAACAATTGCACACATGTATAAAATTATTTTACAGTATTCTTAAAAAGAACATATTATACAGTATAAATATTATACACAAGTTAAAAGCCCTGTATTAAAAAACACATTATGTATTTAAAACAACTATTAAAAGAATATATGATGTACATAATAACTTTTTTTGACGAAAAATTCTGTTATCTTTTTTTGTTTTATGGCATTCAATCTAACTTTGTCAATAGATTTTCCTAGCATAAATGAAGCTTGAAAAATGTCCGCATCAACATGATTTTCAAAGAAAAAGTTACGTAGTTTGTTTAGTGAAACCAGGTTTTTGTCAGAGTTATCGGAGTCATCTCCGATGGTCATCAAAGGGACTACGTTGCTGGGGAGACAAGCAGAAACAATACAACACAAAATATGTAAGGTCCAATCTGTTTGCTACAGGACTCTACATGATAGTGAGTGTTTGAATTGTCTAGAGTTTTATAAGATCACTTCAAATTATCGCGTATTCTATTCCGGCCAGCCACAGATTTTACTTTGAAATACTGAGTGTACCGAAATGTATTGCTTTAGTTAGAAATATCAAGAGTCGACTGTGTATATATATATATATCTTGTTCAAATTTTCGATCGTTAATAAAATACTTTCTATTCATCCATTCAAAGTAGTTATTAACTCAAATTTTTTTTTTATATTACTTGTTTTTAATGTAAGATCTTCAAGGTATACTTCGATCCATAGGAGCAATTGATTTGTTCCAGACAAACAAGCTGTTTTTTTTAATTCAATAAGGAAAGTGATCTTGAAAAATATATAGCTTTCTTACGTGAAATAATAGTTAATATTTCATACTGCTCTTTCTCTCTCTCTTGTGAATAAGTAATATATGAATTATTTTTTTTCAGTCTTTTATAATGAGAAAATTTGCAAATAAAGCAATGCTTTTTTTCCCCACGACCAACAATAACAAAAGAATTATTCAAAGTAATTTTAAATTATATGCCTTTGTTTTATAAATAGAGCTATTACATACAGCTGAAGTAAAAAAATATACAGTTCTAAAGTAGTATAGATTTCTTCTCTGAAAAGTAGGAAGAAAATTAATAAGCAGAGTGCCCGATTTCAATTTTCATTAATAATTAATGTATTGAATAAAATTTCACACAAACAATTCGTGTGACGACATTAATTAAATATATTTTATTGATTTTTACCAATTGTTTTTGTGAATTAATTGAATAAAATTTAAGTTTATAATTAGGTATTTGTACATATGTGGGCTTTGATATAATTGTGTTTCATTCATGGTAAAACGAATGCTAAGTTAGACATGTGATTATTAAAACAATGTAAGTTTTAAAAATAATTATTTTGTATCACTGTAGAAGATTCGGGTAAAAATAAAATATAATTAATAATATAATTTTTTTGAGAGAAAAAAGAGCAACTATATGTGAAAAGAAGCCATTTTTATGTAATTTTGTAGTATACTCTAATTGTAGTTACTCTGCAAAAAAAAAAAGAAAAAGAAAGAAAGAAATTTATGTAGTTTTCCAGTAGGTTCTTATATTTGTCTGAATCGCAGAACTAGTGGATTCCGAAGCAGATTCAGTAAGGCGCCAGGAAAAGAGATCCAGTGAGTGTGACTTACGGATGGTAAGTCAATATATTTTAACATTTAATATATATATATTTCAATCTCTTTTAGATATTCCCTTTATTGAGTAAAACTTAATATATAGTTTCTAACATGTATGATAAATAAATACTAATTTCTTTCATTAATAATTTCTTATTTAAAATGAATGTATACCTCTTTTGCACTTGAAGTATCTGTTTAAAATTATTTTTATAAATGTTTACTTGTTTTGATTAATGGAGCATTCGGAGAAGAAGAAAAAAACCAATTAAATAGCATCTTTTGAGCTATCAGCGATTCAAATTATTACAAACTTATAAGACCAGAATGCCTAAGTGGACAATGCATTCTTGTAATTTATACCTACACAATGTTTTTTTATTAAACTTCATATCTTTTCTTCTTCTTCAACTTTTCTTCATGCACATAGATATGAATTCCAAAAGTCAAAATATAATTTAAATTTGTATCATACTTTTTGTAGATTGAAAAATGAAAATAACTTTCAAAATAATAATTACCGCTTCCTACCTTTTAGATAAGGTTTTGAAAATACTACTCAGAATTAAAAAATTTCTAAAATGCTATTTAATCAAAAATAATTTTTTTCCCTTCTTTAACCCTTTATCTATCGCATTATGATTTACTGCAATATTCTTCGTGCAACAGTATTTTTTTTTGAGTCACTACATTGAAAATTAAGGGATATACATAAATAAACTACTCAACTTTGGGAAATGTAATTCGTTAGAGCTAATTAATTTAAAGTACCGTCGGTACACGGAGGTTTAAAATATTCTCAGAATACAAAATGACCGTATGACTTTTTTAACGGAGTTTTAACTCTTAAAAATGCTAAATAACCAGAGAAAACTAATAGTTTCCAGCATAAAATATTTATTTTTAAAAATTATAAAATCTTTAAAATTTATTTACTTATTTTACACATAAAATCATGTTTTACACATAAACTTAATTTGATGATATTCAAAGAAAGGGTTTTTCTTTTCATTAATGCACAAAAATGCATTACACGTTGTGGAATTTGAGTGATTTCGATTGAATGTTTTTAAAGAAATGTGCATCCAGGGGTAGGAAATACTGTATTTTCTGAACAAGAACTAATGCACCCTGGGTCTAGTTCAGTCTCTTGATCGTCATCTTAAGAATCTAACGAAAATTCCGGCAGATTATTTGCTGGGACTTCATCATCAGAAGAAACATCTGTTAATGAATCACTGCTTGCAGATGGTAGGTTCTGTAATAAAAGTCCAAAAACTCTTGAAGGCTCTGGGCTTCTTTTTTCAAGACAATTCTAAGAAGTAGGGAAAAAATTATAGCAAATTGAAAACCTCCTATTATCGTTAAATCTCAGTCACACACAAAGAAATTAAAATGTTAATTTTTGAATAAAGAACACATATTTCATTTCATTGTACGATTAATAAAAAAAAAGAGCTCAGATTCAAATTTCAAAATTTTTTGAAAACATTAAAAAGGCGAAATAAATAAATTAAACTGAAAAGAAATGCCAAAAAAACATGACTATTTTTCATTTTATTAACATGATGCTATATACACAACAAAAAACAATAATACACTACACGGATGAAAAGTAAACACGAAGTGTGTGATTTCTATACCATCCAGTGTGCTGATGGTACTTATAAGTACCACCAAGTTATTCAACTGTAAAATCAACTATATACACTGTTTACTTAAAATAAATAGTCAAATCATTTTCTAAGGTCTTAACCAACATATAAAAAAAATAAGACACTTAACTTCTGACTTTAACTACTTTAACGGAACAAAAATGACTAGCCACTGATGGGAGATCAAAATGACAGCTGAAAACGCAACTTCAGGTTTAAAACTGCCCACCTTTCCCGCTAAAATACTGATCAAAGAACCCGTGCTACCATATAGCCTGGAAGAGTGGAATTAAAAGAATATCCCTGCTAAGGCTCATCAGAATATTCTTAAAAATGGTTATTCTATGTAATTTCAACGTAGGTGGTATTTATAAGCACCGTCAGTAGATATAGGGTTAACCTTTCATATTCGTTCAAGACGATATTTAGACATTATACACAAATATTCCTTTAATTTACATGTCATTAATATATAGCGAAAGATAAGGACTTCTTAATATAAAACATTTTTTGCTTGACGTTGAATTTTAAAATAGGCTAACCTCTTTAAAAAATTTGTATAATATTGATCGATTTTCTATCAAAAATATTTTCATTTAAAAAAATTCAATCTCGACAAATCCTTAAAAAAATATATTGCCGAGGGGAACCTTTTTTTGGTAACCATAAGATTATTTTTAAGGAATGACTAATGATTGTTACCTGTGGTAGAGATTTCATAATTTTTACATCTTTGTAATTACTTAATCATTCTTTATCTGTGATTTTAAACTTGTCAATTTGATTGAGGCCAAGATTAAAGCAGTTTTCAATTCCTTTTATAAATAAAATAAAGTATGTTTAGAAATTCTATTGTTGAAAATCTTACATCATACTATGCCTTTAAACATTGGGAGCATTCAATACGTACTCGGTTTTGCACTTTAATATATAAAGTTAAAAAATTCATCTAGAATTTGAGTTGAAAAATGAAACATATTTTGTATGAGATTGATGGAAGTAAAATTAGTCTTAAAAGTATGTTGCTTCTTATATAGTTGTAAAGAAACAATACGGAAAATGTTTTTTTTTTTTAATCTGATGAAATGTTTCAAGCTTGGATTCTATGCTTTGACAAATGAGAGAAAGGACTATTTTTAATCACTAATGATACGTTGTGGAAATAAACTGTAATTGGTGTTCTTTTTTTATAAAAAAGACTGCATTTTCACTGAATACGTTAATTTGGTTAAATTAGACACTTTTGTTAAATATCTTCCATGACTTTAAAAAAATTAATCAGTTATACAATTTTATAGCTTTTAAATTTGTTCACAAGAACTACTTAGGGTATCCGACTGGTTGCGACAACTTTTTTTAAAAAAAAATGGAGATATGTGGATTTTTTTGTTGTTTTTAGCTTTTTTTTAGTACATTTTAAGAAAAATATGCTAAAATTAAGAAAAGAAAAATAAATTATTATAACTAAAATGGGAAAAAATGCTTAAAAGTTTACAAAAAATAATATAAACGCGGCCCATTCTGTACCAAATGTTTATAAACACATTGTCAATTTTTCAATTCTGATGTGTTGCTATACTATATATATGTTATTCATTATCGAAATTGCCTTCAAGATAAGAGATATTTTAATTTTTACAAAAACTAGAGCACTTTATCTCAGTTAATATATGAAATTGCTTAAAAAAACAGTGATTATATTAACATAAGGAACTGTAAATTTTGTAATAAAAAGTGATTGATAAATCTGAAGGTTAAAATAATTCTACTATTATACAGAAATTTCACAAAAAATTTCAGTTAATTCTTAAAACTTGCTTAGCAATCGCTGGCCCCGTTTGATTATTTAAAAAAAAAAAATCGCATTTCGAGTAAAACGCATTTTAATGTATGACATCTTGCTTAAAGTAATGGAATCTGCTTTTATTAAAACACTTACAGTTTTTGTTCTAGTGAACGGAAAATGATAAACTTGGTATTTTTATAAAGCTAATAAGATGGCCTATAAAATAAAATCATAAAAAAATTGTCAATTTTTGGCAAAATTCACAATTTTAGGGTAGTCGTATACCTTAATCAGATATCCGAGTAGTTAAAAAAAAAGCTAAAGCTCTTTCTTCCGTTTTAAAAAATCGCGGGAGAGAGACTGACATCGTTGATGCTGATATGTTTAAAAATATTATTAAAGTGATATTTTTGTCAGTTAAGTGCAAAAATCAGAGAATAACAAATAACTTTTTTCATAATATATTAGCATATTTCTATAATTAGAATGAGATTTTAACATGAGATTATTGAAATAACAATTAATTGTGCAGTTGAGTTGTCATTCATAAAAATTTAACTATTAATTATTCAAAAAACTCATATCAATTATCTAATCTGTAATATTAATTTAAATAGTTTAAATGTAAATTATAATTATATATTGTCAATACATTAATAAGTAAATAATACATTTTATACTTTCAGTTGTAATGTATGATGCCTTAGATCTATTGTTGATGTAATAATTATAAATGTGCGCATGTATATATATATACCGTAAAATCCGGCATATAGTGCTCACCTTTACTTTCAAGCTGCTTTTTTTATTTTTGAGGTATGTTCGCCGTATAAAGCGCGCCCCCTTTTTTACGAAGGAACCTGAAATGTATGTGTGTAATGACTTATGTTTTTAAGTCATTTATTCGAGGTATTATTCCAAACTTTAGGGGGGGGGGAATACACTGCTGGCCATCGTAAATGCAACACCAAGAAAGACAAGAGATAGCACTACAAAATTTATTTTGTAGATGACATGTTGATCAAGTATCAAATGATTAAATTTATAGACTTCTGCGAAGTGTGGTTCCTGCCAGAATCAGTAGCCAGAGTAACCGCCATTGTTTGAGATCATCGCCGCCACACGCCTCGGCATTGATTCAAAGAGACTTTGGATGTGTTCTTGGGGTACAGCAGACCAAGTAGCTTCCACACGTTGTTAAAATTGATCTGGTGTGGCAGCTGGGGGTGTAATCTGGGTCAATCGTTGAGCAACCATGGACCACATGTTTTCTATCAGCGAAAGATCCGGAGAGAGCCGGCCAGGGAAGCAATTTAATCTGGTGACTGATGAAGAACCTTTGGACAATGCGTGCCACGTGTGGTCCTGTTGAAATATGGCTGTGGCCAAGCCCTGAAGGTAAGGAAGGACAACTGGCTCCAACACCTCGGAGAGGAAGAGCTGGTTGTTTAAAGTACCGGTAATGCGTACTAGAGGAGTGCGAGAGTGATATCCAATACCGCCCCATACCATAATACCCGGTGCAGGACCAGTGTGGCGGTGCATAACGCAGCTTTTCAACATCCTCTCTCCACGGTGTCTCCAGACTCGAATCCAACTATCGTGGTGTTGCAGACAGATGCGTGACTCATCAGTAAGGACAACTTCATTCCATTCTGCCTCCCACATCCTTCTTTCATCGCACCATTGGCGGCGGAGACGTCTGTGGTTCTGCGTCAAGGGTAGACCAAGCAATGGACGTCTTGCGGACAGACCACGCTGCTGTAAACGGCGTCGAATGGTACCCGCACACTGAATGATGCGTTACAGACTCAATGTGCTGTGCTATGGTTCGTGATGTGACTGAGCGATCCGTCACTGCCATGCACACAATTTGCCTGTCCTCACGTGAAGTGGTGCACTGAGGTGGATGCGATCGACCACGTCGGTCCGTCGTACCCTCCTGCTTCCAACGGTCACATATCCGCATGACAGTTGTTTGGTTTCGTCCAACACGACTACCGATTTCCCTGAAAGATAATCCACAATCTCGGAGCTCGGATACTTAATCAAAAGCTGATCGCTGTTTTCTACGAGACATAACTGATCGTTTTTTTGAAAAAACCACAAGAAAAACACAATTGCCAAACTTGAAATCGTCGAAATCTCCAAGACTTAAATAGCGCTTTTAGGTGGTGCCACAGGCTTGCGTGATGTGTGTCTGCGCTGAAATTCTAATCATTTGCATATCTCACCTCCGCTAATGCATGTTGTAAATTTCATGTTATTTGCGTGCTTCCTTCAGGGTGTTGCATTTACGGTGGCCAGCAGTGTATTTCTAATTAATAGTATCAACGATTTTTTTTTTGTAGATGTAGCTCTATTTTTAATATTCACATAAAAATGCTTCAAAGCGAACATTATTGATTTTTAACATAAAAATGCAACCCCCCCCCCTTTTTTTTTAAAGGAGGATTTGTCTTTCCTTGATTAACCATTTGTGAGACAAAAGAATTTCAACGAAACATTTCTTTGACTAGATTCCACGTCCTTCAATCCGTTCATCTTGGAAGAAAACTTCGCATTCATGCAAATAATAGATTTCTGCGACCGTTTAGAGATAATTTGAAATCCATTTTACGGATTATTTCTTAAAATTCTTACTGGAAAAGGTAGTCCTCTGCCAGAACTATTAGTTAATAGTTAACTCTCTGGATCATTTTCTTTCTTCCTTCTAGAAACGCTTACAGAAACATTTAAATACATTTTATATTCTTTTTTGTAGCTCGATATTATAGAGAAAAGTTGTTTTTCCAAGTACAAAGAGTTGTGAAATGGAAGGTTTACCTAACAGGCATGTGTATAGTGTAAAGTCTTTACAGGGTAGCGTTAACAATCGTACAGCTAATTGTAAAAAAAAAAAAAACCCTTTATTTCTGGGTTGAATAATTATTATCTAAAAAACACAATATTATAATATTAAAGCATTCAGTTGTTCTCTGGAAAGAAAGAAAAATAAAGCCATATTCAAAAGTCAGTCAGGGCCTGCCAAGTCGTTGCGCCGCTTATATTATCCACTTTCATTTGGTCCTGAGGGCGCTCGCGCCATAATTCACCAGAATAGCCGGTAAATTCTTTTGTCGGTCGAGAAAAAAAAGGAAAGAAGAGAATTCTCCGGTCCTGAGGGTGCTTGCCCTCCCCCCTCCCCCTCCTATTTTTCAGTCCAGCTGATCAAGAACGTAAAAAGAGAGCCCGATTCCGAAACGACTCTCTTAAGCTCTAGGGGTTGATCACCTTCCCGGCCCTCCCCACCTCTCATTGGTGGACCACAAATTTTGCACGCTGCTCCCCTGACTTCATTCGCACTCCACTGGAGCGGACGAACAATGACCGGCTCTTCTGAACTCTCGCACGACAAGGGCATTACGTATAGCCGGTAGAGGGCGTTTAACGTCGTTCTCCTTGGAGTATAAAACAGATAACCAAAACTTGTTTGAGCGCGCTGAATCGTTTACAAAGGAAGGGCTGAGGTAGACATGCCATTACACCATTTTCGGAGACAATATGAGCAGCTGTTGCAGGTTGAGAGGGGGAGAATCATCGGCATGATGGAAGCTGGGTGGTCAGCTAGGCAAGTAGCTCGTCAATTACGCCACTCTGATTATGTAGTGAGGAGGTGTTGGGACCAGTGGACTCGAGAGATGTCATTTACACGAAGACCAGGCTCAGGACGCCCTCGACAGATCAGTCGCCGACAAGGCCCCCACATCGTAAGAAATGCACGCGTACAGCCAACTGTGTGTGTGTGTGTGTGTGTGTGTGATTCATCTACCGCCATCCAGGCACAGGCAGCATCTTCACTAGGAGCCCCTGTGTCTTCACGAACCATACGAAGGCGCCTGGCTGAAGGATATTTGGGATCGCGGCACCCATTACGTGTGCTGCCCTTGACGCCCACCCATCGACGCCTCCGTTTGGAGTGGTGCCGTGCACGAGGAAACTGGACCGCAGCGGAATGGAACCAGGTCGTCTTTAGCGACGAATCCAGATTCAATCTCAGCAGTGATGACAATCGTGTTCGTGTGTAGAGACCCTGTGGTGAACGCCTCAATCCTGCCTTTGCTTTACAGCGACACACCGCTCCCACAGCTAGTGTGATGGTATGGGGTTCCATTGCCTACAATACACGGTCACCCTTAGTATTGATCCGTGGCACCATGACAGCCGAGTAGTATGTCCATGACATCCTGCAACCGCATGTGTTGCAACTCATGCAACGGCTCCCAGTGTCATTTTTCAACAAGACAATGCTCGGCCTCACACGGCAAGGGTGTCACAAGACTGTCTCCGTACTGTTACTACCCTTCCTTGGCCTACTCGATCCCCAGATTTGTCTCCAATCGAGCATATTTGGGATCATTTGGGATGGCGAGTTGGGCATTCCACGAGTTTGAACGAACTAGAGGCAAGGTTACAGAAAATAGGGAACGAAATATCTCAATACATCATACAAAACTTGTATGCCTCAATGACCAATCGTATCGCATCGTGCATTCGCGCTAGACAGGATTCAACTGGGTTTTAAATCCTCCGTTCTATTGCCCTTTTCTCTGAAATAAATGATCCTTTTTCTTTGATTTGCTTATCATTTACTTATATCAAAGTAGTCATTACGTATGTAAAAGTTCGTTTCATTTTGACAACTCCTTCTTGGTTCGCTAATTTTTTTGTCTATGAGTGTGTTTGGAGATGCCCAATTTTCCCAATATTATAGTTCTATTTGTAAATTTGGCAAAATTCTTATATTCAAAGAATCGATAGTTGGATTAATCCTACTTGAGCCGGTTTTTTAGGGTCTTCCTCTCCCCTTTTGTGTGTGTGACCACAATGGCTTGGTGGTTAGGGCCATGAAGTGTCGCGGGTTTGTGTCCCGGTGCCGCACTAAAGACTCACCGTTTAAAAGGGACCGTTGCATGTTAAATCTGCCGAAGCTCAATGTCCTCTCGTTGATTTGATGTGGTAGTTAGGAGAGGGGGTAGAAGCTCAAGTGTCGTCTTCATCACTTGACCGAGTTTCAAAATAATGAGATCCTTCGCCAATAGCCTCGTGTTGCTTTATACAGTGCTACGTTAATATAACTCTCACTTAACCCTCTTTTCTTGTTGATAATGACAGCTTGAAATTTAATTGATAGTTTCAAGAAAAACATATTGAATCTGATATGTATCGCAAATAATGAAATGATAGATCTGGAGCATGGAACTGTAAAATTTGTAAATGAAGAAAATATGAGTGTCATAGGAAACAGGAATTTTGAAAAAACGTGTCTAAAAATAGGATTTCCTATATTTCTCTTATTAGTCCATTAAAAAGAAATTGAATTAAAGGAGATTTCAGTTTCATCTAATATGTTTGAAAATCGAGTTAAGGACTATTGTAAAATTAATAAAATTGTTTTAATGTTTTAAGTTTTAAATATTTCTTGAAATTAAAAATATTAATAAATGTTTCTAAATTTTAAAATAAATTAAGGATTTTTAACATGAAAATAATAAATTCCTTATAAACAAGGGAAAATTGAAGAAAATTGGAGAAATTTATTTAAAAACAGTCTCATACTCATGCTCAAGAAACAATTCTTCCTACTGAGAAAAAAGGAACGAGGGCTATTGCGAATCATTTCAAAAGGTATATGATTGTATGGGATACTTAAAACGTATTAATTACAATTGAAGAATATTAACAAAATTTAGATAATAAAAATTTTGAAAAAATCAATATAAGAACGAAATCTGATTAAATTACCTAAGAAAGATTTAATTTTTAAAACTTACACGAGTAATTGAATTATGTAGGATCCCGAGGCCTTATATGCAATCGCAAGGCTTACGCTTCTTTCCGGCCGATCTTGAATATATCACTAATGAATGCAAGAAATTAGAGAAATACCTTGAAAAATATGAAAGTAACAATTCTGGAGTAAGAAACAGTATAAATTCTCTCGTATCTGCTATCCGTAAATATTAATTATCTTACGATTTTCAGCTTTGGAAAGATTTTACGTTTTTTGTTTTGTAAAATTAAACTCTGACAGTTAATATTCTGTATGCATGCTGATCGGTTGGCTTCTGTTCTGTGTTTCGACGTGCTGGGGTTTCGTTTTCTGCGGGGAACCGGTTTTAGATTTCTAAACCCTAGTTCAGGGGTCGGCAAACCGCGGTACTTTGTAATGACGGTCTTTAGACATCTAGTTGTATGAATTATTAAGAGAGAAAATATATTTATATCTACTATATATAATTTTTTTTTATTTTCCTTTACCTTTTTCCTTTATAATTATCTATCAATTTCGAAAATATTTATCTTATTTTCGTCTACAATTAAACATTCGACTGGCTTTACATCTCTGGATTAAATTGTTTCCCATTAACAAATGCATTGAAAATCAGAGAAAATATTAAAAATTATTTCTAAACCAGTGAAAGTCTAATTTATCGGTGGAAATGCCACCATAAGAAGACATTCATTTAGGGAAACCAGGACATCATATACTTTCAAAAAATCGATTTTTCAATTTTATTTCTAAAAAATAGTGAATATTTTTCTGAACCTAAAAATGTATAATACTTATATGTTTGTTGATAAAATAGCCCTAAAATATGAAAAATAAGAATGTAAATAAATGACCACGCCCCTTTTGACCCTTAGTCTTTTCACTTTTTCTCAAAAGCATTTTTTTTTTGCATTTAGGTACATTTTTTAAAAAAACTATTGCACTATAAGATTCCAGATTTTTTATACTTCTATACAAGATGCCTATGCATATAGTGAACCTAATTTTTTCCCCATTAAAATTGTGCCTAAATTTTTAAAAATGGTTTTATGCATAAAAAAGCAAAAAAATAGAAATTTTCCAAATTTCAAAGTTTTATAATTTTTTAAAAGAAACTATACTAAATTTTCACTTAAACAAATAGGTTCACTGTCTTTTGTGTATTGTTTTATATATGTGTAAAAAATATTTTGTATAAAAAAAATATACTTTTTTAAAAAATGGTACCTAAATATAAGTATGTATTATGAGTCTCAAAAAGTATGTATTACTTAAATTAAGTAGGGAAAAAAAACTTTTGAACTAAAAAATTATTTTTGTAGTTCTACAGAATAATTAAATTAATCTTTATTAAGAACATAAAATATCTAAGTTCTATTGAAAATTTTAAAAGATATATGTCTCATAAACAAAGAGTCTTAATTGTGGCATTTTACACTTCCGAGCATGTCCTGGTTCCCTTAAGTGATTTACAGTAACATTTGCTTATTTGTATACTTAACCCTCTCGCTGCGCATCCCGAAATTTCCACGGACAACGTAGATGTAGTAAAATTTGCGCATCCCGCGATTTCCATGTGGGTATGCCTTTTTTCGACTATTTAGCTGTGTAACCTGTGCTACTCTTGTTAATGCTTTTATGTTCATATATATTTTGATGACCTAATTCTATATTTTAAAATAAAAACTCTTTTACAATTTTTTTCGAATATTTTAACTTTTAAATGTAGATTTAATATGTAGATTAGAAATACGTAATAAAACCATGAGCAATTTTTGAACCAACTTTGATAAAATAACTACACAGCGAGAGAGTTAACTTAGGGAGCATTCTTGAATGTGAACAAGAGATACACATACCCCCCCCCCCCAACAGAAGTAACAGAAACACGTACCGTATTTTGTGACATGCTTAAGGGTAAATAAAAAGAAAGTTAAAATGACTTTTATATACAGGAAGAACTAAAGCCAGTTTTAATTAGCAAGTGTAAGCATGAAATTTCAGGAAAATTTCTTGCATTATTATATGTAGGAACATGTTTTCACGACGCTTGAAAATTTGATTCCAACATTATGATATTTTGACAATGATTGTTCTTGAATTGAGTCCCAGAAACAAACAAACAAAAAATACCTTCAATAATTTTTAATTTTTTGAAAGGAATGAAAAATGTTACACTTTGAGTAAAGATTTATTTAAGCATGATAAAAATACTAATTGGAGCACGACAGTCTTGATTACAACTGCTACTAGGGGCTTCCCTTCCCCTCCTTCTCACTCGTATGTAACTCTTTGTGTAAATGTCTCTGCGATACCTTAGTTATCTTTTTTAACCTATAACTTAGCTCTTCTTTCCAAAAGTTTTCCGAACCATGCTCTAGTTAATGAGCTCGATCCTCTTTGGTGTAAAAAAATACCCTGGTGTGTGTGTGTCGAAATATACAGCTGTATTATATTTTAGTTCATCATCATATCTTCTCAAATGCAAACATTACCAAATATTTTATATTAAAAAAAACTTAACAATATTTGTACTGATATAATTAATCAGAACGTTCTTGGAATACATTCAAGCGTAAGTAACTTATTAATTAATTTTAGTTTTGAATAGCTTAAGAAATAAACAGACAGTAGACAGTTGGCTAAGATATTTCGCTCTCATATGAAATTGTCGAAAAATACTAAAAATCAGGTGTAAATAAATATTATGATTAAAAATGAAGGTAACGAACAACTTTTAATCGAATATTGAACTACAAATAAAAGCCCAAAAATTATGAGTTTTGATTATTTAAAAAAATTATCAGTAAAGTTTTACTATAACTAATAAAATTGGAGTTTTACTATTAATATACGGTGTTCTCTCTGCCCCTAAATTTAAGAGGGGGGGGGGGAAATAGGGCATCCAAAACTACGTAAAGTTTCGCATTTAAAAATTTTTTGGATCTTCAAATATTTACCAATTGGCTAGCAATGTTTTTACAGCCTAAAAATAAGAATTAAAAAATATGTAAACTTATGAATTAATTGTGAAGAGCATGTTAAACTTAATTGAATATTACTCATAAGTTAAGAGAAAACTGTTCCTTTGAAATAAACAATGTAAAAGATTCTTCCAAGGAAAAAATCAACATAAAGAACAAAAATGATATATAACCACTAATAATTTTTAGAATTGTTCATAAAAAGTTTGTCAATTTTTGTTAAAAAAACTCACGGATCTTCAATACATGGTACCCTGAGCTCTTTCTCCCTTTTTGGGAGACCCTGCCTATGGTTCTATTCGAGGTTTAAGAATTTCTGGTTCTTTCCACCTTTCTAGGAGATGCTGCCTCGGGGTTCTATAGAGGCTTAAGGATTGCGTCGATACTTTTTACTTAATATAAGTGTTATTAAATAGAGTTAACGACATCCTAAATGCCTGAAAAGTCTTGAAGCCCACCAAGAGGTAATATTGTTAACAACAGCCTCTTATGTGAAGCCTCGATATAAAATTAACCTAAATTAAATTAAATCAGATTTCAGTTTTAGATAGTTTTGGTTAAGAGGGCTTGAATAAGAACAACAAACACCTCATATCTAACAGTAGAAATCGGTTAACACTATGAAATATTTGTTTTTCTTCTGTTACACAAACTTGGACTAGTTATTAAGAAAGTTCTATGTTATGAATAATCTGTAAAATTAGTGTCGGTCCGTTGAAAAATATATCCACATATTTTGAGAAGAATGAGAATAAGAGCTATAGTTTCTTTGGAAAATTGTCAAGGAAATTATCTACCCCTTAATTTCTTCTTGTTCTCGAGTTATTCCAACTGTAATTAAACAGTATTTAATAAATTATGCAAAAAATGTTTTGAAAAAGGAAAACAAAATGTACGAATTGAAAATTTTCTCATTTTAACCAATATTAATTACATATTATTTCATTTCGGCAGAATCGTAATCGTAATCGAATATATCACTTTTCATTAGTTTATTTATATTGGATTTGGAAGTTTTCTTCATGCGTGTTTTGGTATCGAGCTATATTTCGGAATGCGATAAAGCAAAGAATGATAGCAAGAGGGGGTATGGAAGTTGACAGTGAATGGAAATCAGTCTATATTTCCTTATCGCCAAACATTTTGAAGGCGTGAAGGTATATTCTCTTCTCTTTTTTTTTCTTAAATTATTACATAAATATAGTTGACACTTTCCTGCAGATCCTAACTTTTTAGTGATATTTTTAAAAATATTGATTCATGTCATTCCTCATAATTTATTGAAAAAAAGATATATTATCACATTCAGATTCGTCTTACCCATTGATATCATGTTTTATAAAGTATTAATGCCGAATTAATAATGTTTATGATGCAGGTGTCCACTTGAATTTGCATATAATGTCAAAATGCTTACAACTTTATCATTTTGAATGTGAGTGATCTATGCTCATAAGAAACAAAAATTAAATTTTAGAATATTAGCAGGGTTTCATTTTCTTAATTATCTTAAACTTTTTATTTAAATATTATTCTTTTGCTCATCAAATCGTCATTAATGGAGATTGAGTTTTTGTAGTCCTTAATTAGTTAACATTGAATGAAAAAAAAAAGCTTTACTTGGAACAAAAATAGGATTTGTGATATATGTTTTGTGAAAATAGATGTCAATTCAAATTTCTATATTAGTGATTGTTGTTGAGTTTCTGTTTCTTAGGTGTATTTCTTTTGAGCTTTATATAAATTATTGATACTTAGAATTCTGTGTGTTCTTCTCTACCTCATATAAAATAGTAAACAAGACCTTCATTTTTATATTTATATTGAAACATAGAAAGAAATTGTGTTATTTTTAGAAGTATTTTCTTGCCTGCATTCACATGTATTTCAACTGACGTTGAAGTTACATAGGAATCAGATTTTGGGTTGCCTTAAAGTTTAATACATATCCTTAAATCTTTTTTTATAATTTGTTATTAACCATGTCCTCCTTTTCTACATTCATTTGAATTGGCATTTCCCCCCCCCAAGTCAATAGCCAGTCTGCTCATGCTTGTATTGTATTTATCGATTAATATATGGGAGTATTAATGTATTGATGACTGTTTCTTCCAGGAGTTACTTTTTAGATAAATATGATTCATAAAGATATTAAAACTTATTAAATTACATAACAATGAATTTCTTCTGAAATATGATTTGCCTAATGACACTATAAAAACTCGTAATCTGTGAAATTGTATTTCTTTCATGCCTTGGAGAAAAAACTTGCTGCATGATGATATGCATTCAGACATCCCAATCAGTAAATGGAAATTTTACAAACTTTTCAAAAACAGATTTTGAAGGATTTATGGCACTTTTTTCTTTTAGAATAAAAGTTTTAGTCTAACCATCCAAATAGTTTAAAAATTTTTAATTGTTTGCCCGTGGCTAGTGGAAAATGGTAAAAAATTGTTTTTTCTAAACTATGTTTTTCCAAGATTAGTAGATCTGTAAATAAGCTGATCCTCTTACTTCAATTTTTAAAAAGTTCAAAAAATTATCAGTATATATGCAGATGATACGTACTTGCACAGAAATATATATAAAATTTAATTCAAGTAGTATGCTGGAAACATATGTATTAAAATTTGAAAAAATTTGGTTTACAGTGAAAATGCGACTCACAATTGATCTGCATTTCTGCGATTTTAAAGCTGTTACTAAAATTGTAAGAAAATTATCAATCACAAATTTTTCATGCAGAAAGTTGGTTGACGAAATGCTAATTTTGTGATATTCATCATATATCTTTTTATCATTTGAATATAAAAATTATTTTGTTTACTTATGCATTAGCCAGTAATGGTTAATATATTCTATTAATTAAGAGAAAATTGCTTTTTTAAAATGAAATAAGTCTAGGTCTTTTGTGAGAAATGCTGTTGTTGCTAATGCCACCTGATTGACTATGCCAGATCAAGGCCTACAAAATCCATCACGGCAAAGGGCTAAATCAGGGTTTTTAGCTGTTGCATGCCAAACCAACTTACCAATATGATTCAGTGTGCCATTTAGTTAGATATTTTTGAAACAATTCGATTCCCGCTATAATGCATGCAGAGTTTGACAATAGTGGTCAGTAATATAGATTTACAGTTTAATTACCATAAAATACGGTGTATAATGTGCACCCATACTTTCAAGCTGCAAATTTTAGTTTTTAGATATATTCGCTGTATAACCCGTACCTCCTTTTTTACAAAGGAACTTGAAATGCATGTATGCAATGCTCTTGGGTTTTGAAGTCATTCATTCGAGATATTATTCTAGGCTTCAGAAAAAATAGTATACTTCTAGAACTACAACCCTTTAAGTTCCTTAGCAATGTCATTTCTATTAAAGCAACAGTATTTTGATGTATGTAAAAGCCTAATTTTTTTCTATGCTCATCTTTTTTTTTTAATTTTAAAGATCTCATTTTTATACCCAGGGTATAATGCATACTCGTAAATTTTGATCTAATTTTCTGTGTTAAAAGTGCATGTTATATGCTGGATTTTATGGTATCTTTTAAATTTGCATCATTTAAAGATATTTCTTAAAGTAAAAATAAGCAGCATAAAATCTAACCATTTCTTCAACAAAAATAAAAATATTAAAGTTGTTCATATATTATGTATTTTTAAACATATTTATTAAAATAAAAAATGAACAACATAAAATATGAGTATTTCCCTTCATTATAGTTAAATAAAAAGACCCTAATATGACCCTAGTAATTGCACTGCTTTACTTTCACATAGCAAAAGCATAATTTGTGACTTTCTTTTTGACATGATTTTTAGTATTCAGTTGTTAAACAATTTTCTGTGGATTTGAAATATGTTTCGCATTAGGAAAGATTTTTTACTTGGATATGTATAACCGAAAGGGGAAAGCTAAGTACTTGAAATTTTCTCTCTTCAAATAATTAAATCTCTTCAGCAATGATATTCAATAATTTACAAAGTAGCTGTAAATTTATCTTTAGAGTTATCTTTCAGAGTTTTTCATAATTCCAAAACATCCATAATTCTGAAAATGTTTGTCAAATAAGGTCCCATTACAAATTTATCAGCTTTTATCCACTCAAGAATTGACAAATTTGTAGAGTAGTGCAGCCGCTGAGAATTGTACTGTGTGCTATAGGTTGCCGACCCCCTTGTCTGAATTGTACATCTGTTGTTAGCCATAGCTTTGAGCACCATGTAGGTGACAGTATGATTTGTGGTTCATTTCCACCCCAGTGTTGTGGAAGAACACCCTAGGAGTTGTCAGGGGCACATCTCGCCTCTCTTCCCCTTCCACCAACCTCACAAAAGGACTTGTGGCTGGATGGCTCTTTAGAGTACTCTATGTGATGAAGGCACTATACATTTAGAAGCATCCATGCCTTCTCATGAATTCAAACCCAGGCCCTATGGCACAGCAATTAGTGTCGCTAACCACTATACTGGATGGAAGGCTGTAAGAAATGGCTCCCCCCCCCCCCGAGTTTTTTTTTTAATAGCGCTCTTTTTTAAAATTTATAGTTAAATCTGTGTATAGCATAATATATAATTTCAAAGTTCAGGGGAAATGATGAAATACTTAGGAAAAAAGTAACACAGTTTCTTTTTTTTTGTATTTATTATTTTATTTTTATCTTACCTTTATTAAAAGTTAAACAAATGTTCATTTCCATGATGATTTGACTGAATTTATTATTTTAATATGACTGAATAGATTACATTTTTGATTTTTTACTCCTATTTCAAGAAAGTTAAAATGTGCCTTTTTTATGTACTTCTCTTCAGATAGTTAACAATGAATATGTATGTATTTAATAGCAATATATATTTAAATTCACAAACACATACACACATATTGTTAAATTCAGAATTTTAGACTAGCATGAAAACTGACATAATAAAAACAATTAGTTAACATGATTAAAATAGTTTTAGGTAGTTCTATATAAAATAATATAACTGATATATATATATCTTGCATATAAAATAACTAAAACTGTGTTAAATTTGTAAATATGAGTTAACACTATTAAAATAACATTAAAACTTCAGATACAGTTGTGGAATCAGTTATTACATAATTATATATATACACATGAAAATAAAGCTTGATATGTGTGTGTTTATAACTACCACATACAGCTTTTATTTTATATTTTCTGTAATTCATAAAAAATGAAAAACAATCTTTTATCAAAAAATAAAATATTCTAAAAATATTCATATACTTAATTATATAATTTCTGTCTAAATTGCTCCAAAATAAACTCATTTTTAAAAAAATTAAATTTAATGTAAATCTGAAGCTGTAACAATTGTTGATTCTAAGATAAAACAGATGAAGACAAATATAACTAACTTAATTGGCAAACTTCTTTTAACATTAACACATAGAAATTTTTTTTTTTCCATCCTTAAGTCATTTTCCTTTGAGAAATTATTTCTTATATACATTCAACTTATATCAAAATTTGTAAAAAAATATCTGACTTAATTTCTACATGGTTCATAAATTTATTATGTGTATCACATTCTGATATTCAATAATTCAGAAATAAAGTTGGTTTTATATATTAAAATAAAAAATTATATGAAATTAATTTAGGATTTCTCCTAAAAAAATTTCAATAAAAGGTATGGCTAAATGCTGTGTTATTAAGTATTTGCTTTTCTTTTAATTTTGACTTTATTTTGATTTTACGATATAAAAAAAATTTTAAATAGTGAAAAATGTTTTTGCTGCTTAATTGTAAATAGAATTTTAAGAATTTCAAGATTAATAAATATTATTTATTCATTCACAGTGGCATAGCTACCAATGGGCTAGGCGGTGGTCCATGGACCATGACCACCAAGCAAGCTGAATTTGCAATAATTTCTCCCAAATTTAAGATATAAATATAAAAGGTTGCAAAATATAACTATGATAATGTTGAAAGTTTTTTAGAATTTGTAGGGAATTTTCCTCCAAACTTTATTTATTGAAAAGTTTGTTATTTTCAATGTTTTCATTTTCCTATAAACTGTTACTTGAAAATATACTTCAAGTTCCATGAAAAATCTTACCCATACTTATTATTATATCTTTAAAAACTTATACAAGAAGCAATTCCTTCCTAGTTATATTCTATTTTTAATAACATGATTTGCATAAAAAGCTAGCTTCCTGTTTCAATATTTCGCAGTCTTCTCCTATCTGCAATACACTGATGTAATTTTGTCCCCCACCCCTCTTCTGCACCTCTGCAGAGAGAGAGAGATGTTTTTAATATAATAATATTGTATTGTATTTTCTTGTTCATGCATATTTTTGTATCATTTCCTGTCTGTCTCAGTGGACCATTTTGTAGCTCTCAGCCTTCTGGTGGATGAGTCCGATCCTCCAAAATAAATAAATAAATAGCTACGGATTCCCCAAATTGTTTTGTGGGTATTACTTTTCTGTTCCTTTTAAAGTCCGGAAGTACACGAGCACATATGAATTGTATTGGATAAATTATAAAACTAAAATTATGGATACAAAAAAAGAAGCTTAGTGGTGTGTTTAAACGCAAACAACACCAAGAAAGAGAAGATAATAAATTAAATTTTAGTTTTTTATATTTGAAAAATATTTATATATTTTTTCTTGATAAAATCCAACCAAGATAGAGCCCTGAATTTTTTTTTGCTTCAGGGCCTTTGGATACCTAGCTATGCCACTGTTCATTCACTTACAATTTTCAAACTGTTAGTTAGTATTAACTGCAGATCAGATTCAAATATGTAAAAAATATAAGCTGAAATATTAGAGATACTTCTTAATCATATATCTGCCATATAAAATTAGTATGTAATTATAGTTATACTCTTATAATAAAAAAATTATATTTAAATTTTTTAAAAATGATATGTACTTTGAAGCTTGTGATGAATAAATGTTTTTGCTAAGAATTATTTTATGAGTCTTATTATCTTCAGCAGATAGTTTTATGAATTTTTTTTCCTCATGATTATAAAGTAGATATTTTCAACTATTATAAATTTTAAAAAATGCAAAGAATAACATGTATAAATAATAAATGAATTACTCATTTTAAATACTGATATTTAAAAATTTTAGAATAAATGAAAATGTAGGTAAATTTTGAGCTAAAATTTAAGTTTTGTGACAGTTACTAATTTTTGAATAAACATTGTGCAATATTTTTTATTAATATGTAGTTTTAAGTTAAGACACAATGATTGCTCCTTCTGGTCTCTACTAATAAGTGGAACTGGGGGTGGTCAAATAGTGGCTTGTGAGCCACATGCAGCCTGTAAAGACATTAAGCAAATCTGCTTCAAACCGATATTTTTCTCCTGCATTTGATGAAAGATTCATCTCATATTTTCCTGTCTAAAGATATTCAAAAACCCAAAACCAAACTGATGTCCCACATACTCCAGAAATTCCAATAAGTATCCAGGACTTTTGTTTTGATAAATACCATCTGCAAGGAAGCAAATTTGCTTTGTTTCTGTGCAGAGGCAGATTAAAGTAGTTGGAGGCCCCTGGTGGTAAAAGGTTTGAGGCCCATGGGCTTAAGAGTCGAAAAACTAAAATAGTGAAAAGAGTCGCTTACTTTAAATTCTCAAAATAAAATGTATTGCTGTAATAAAACTCATCGGCTAAAGGGAAAATCTGAACAGTACATAAAAAAAAATTTAAAACCTTACTTAAGAGCTTATAGTTTTGCATACAGTTTGATTTCTTTGGCAAATTCATCTATTTTTACCATATCTATTTTGTCCAAAACATTTTATTCTGTATATAACATGGCCATGTTATTCAATTTCTCTTTTCTCCTATAGTACTTCTTAAATTAATTTAAACACGTTTTAAAACTAAAAAAGATCATTCACCTGATGCATTCAATATCGGTATTGTTACAAATATTTTCAAAATTTTTTTTACATTAGGATTCTTTTACATCTCGATAAATTTCTAGCGGGGTTTTCATTGTGTCTTTGTTTTCTTTTCATTTCTTGTTCCAAGGTGGCGTGATTGGTCGCTGGCCTTTGCACTCATCAAGCTTGGGGCCTCTACCAGTGCTGGGGGCCCCTGTCGGCCGCCAGGTCCGACACCCGCTTAATCCGCCACTGTTTCTGTGGTTGTGCTACAGCCCATAAGCCTTTGATTACAAAATCTAATCACACTGCTCTGTTGAGGCACTTCAAAATTGGACCATAGATGAGTAGAAACAGGTTCTCTTGAGTGATGAAAAAAGATTCAATATCTACCATTTGGATAGCAGAGTCTGGGTTTGGCCTATGCCTAGAAAAGGCTTTTTACCTGAATGCATTTTTTCTGCAGAAAAGTTTGTTGGAGGTATAATTATAGTCTGGGGGGATGTTTCTTGTGATGTGGACTGGGACTCTTATCCCAAATCATGGTAAGCTCAGCACTGACTCCTACTCCATTATTCTAGACAACAATGTGCTTCCTATGCTGTGGTAATTTTACAGGTTGGATCAATGTTACCTTCAGGATGACAACACCACTTGTCATGTTGCAAGGTCCACCATAGATTGGTATGATGACAGATTTAACTGACTGGAGTGGTCTGCCCAGAGTCCAAACTTGAACCCTATAGAAAACTTTTAGGGTGATTTGGATCACCGAATTAAGGGGTGCAGCAACCATCCGAAATAGGTGAAAAAACTTGCTTGTCTTCTCCAAGCTGATTGAAAGAAAATTCCACTGTCCATCATCCAAACCCTTCTGGAAAGTATGCCTCTGAGGGTTAAGGCTGTCAATTGCCTCAGGTGGCGGCTCTACCAACTGTTGAATATGAAAACATTTTGTTTACTTTTTTTTATCACAGGTGTCCAATTATACTTATTGGTAGATAGTGTATTTGTAAGCCAAGTTTTCTTTGCATGAAGATCAACAAGAGTAAATGTAGCTGCAAGTTGGTTGACATGGATTCGCAGGCTGTGATGAGAATTTTAGTAAGCACTCCTCTCTTGTTTTAAAAAGAATATATAGAAAGGGTACATCTATCTCACGAAACTGATTCTAAAATTAAATTTGCATTTGTGTGTGCAGCTATAGATAATGTGAAATCAGTATAATAAATAAATAAATAAATTGAATAAAAATCTGCCACTATTTATGGTACAATTTATACCTTTTCTGAGATGCAAGTTTAACTAATGAATGTAATTTTAAAAATATAGTACAACCCTCCCCCTACAATGGACCCCTCAAACCAAAATAATTACATGCCTCTTAGTTAAACTATAGCTATTTTTTTAAACAAGCGTCACACATTTTGTTATAAGATATGGGAATGCATTGACTTGCAAATGCTGCCAAATTCTTCCATATCTTCAATCTTTGTGAATCATAACATAGCATTTTTATCTCTATATGATAGAGCCCTATTATAGATTTCTTTGTGTGTCTTGTCCATATTTTATGGTTGATTGATTGAGATACAATTAAAAATAGCATGTGACCCAGCAGTTTAGAAACATTGCTTTAATTTACAAATGCAATAATTATCACTGATATAATTCATTTAAGTATCGTCTTAAATAGAAACATGTAAAATCTTTTTCAGAGGCTGTTTACATAGTTTTTAAATGCAGCCTAATCTGATTTTTATATAAGTTTATAAAACTGAACATTTTTAAACCCATAGTTCTATTAATTTGACTTATTGATTTCTTTAGAAGTTTTCCTTGAAATTGATTGTATTTTACTTTATCTTTTTATTATTGTTTTCATCTTAGTCATGCATTATTTCAAATCTGCATTTAGAAGGTTTTGCCATTCTGAATCCCAATAATCTGTGTCAAGGTATTTTGAAGGTGTGAACAAATCATAAATGTTAATAGTACGGTTATTTGTTATTTTCTCAAATAATTCCATGGTACCTTTTTATTTAAAAGCAATAGTATTATCCTGATGAAATTTTATTCTATTAAAATATCCCATTTACTTTACGCCATATTTTGCTTTAAGATCCAGTACATCATCGCTATTGTGTCACCTTTTTCTAGTTGCCTGTTTTGAACATATCAGATCTAGTAGGGAAAAACCTCCACCAGAATTTATTTACTTTTTTTTATTAAAAATGACTTTGTATGTCACATCTAAGATTTTATTTTTCGCCATTTACTTTGTTTTTGGCAATCACTCTAGATTTATATTTTTAAACTTACTTTAATATCTTAAACAAATATATCGCACAGCTTTTGCCTCTACAAATTATGCTGAGAATAATCACTTCATGTTATTGGTATTTGCAGAAAAGGATTAATTAGTCTCTGGTTTTAAATAACTTTCAATTTGTTGAAGACTGCTTTCTTTAAAATATATATAAATAAAATGTTCAAAATGTTGATCATAATGTATTTTAATGAATTTTATCAATAATGCTTTGTATTTTTTATTTCTCATCCTAAAAATAGGATAAGTTGTATTAAAATACAAATGTTAAATCATACAAATAATCTTATGTAAAATTTTTAAATCCCAGTTTGTTTCATTAAGGAGGGAAAAAAATATGTAGAAGGAGTAATGTATGATCGACATTATGTAACGAATACTAGAATAGATAAGGAAAAATCTTTCATGGGGTAATCTGTTATATCAAAATATTTATTTATTGATTCAGGATAAACAAATTTTCAAATACAGTCGACTCTCGATAATTTGAAGTTGGAGGAACCATTGAAAAATTTTGAAGAAAGTAGGAAAAAATTCTTTCTTAACCTTTTGAACAGGACTCTCACACCCCATCCAAGTCTCTTACATTCCTCATTGGAAATAAAATCGTTTCGCACTCGGTTCAGTCAGACACTGTTCCCAACACCATTGGTTCTTTATGCCAGGGTCCAGTTTGGCCCATGTAGCCACATGCTATTTGTCGCTCAGATGAGTCATAAATCGTCATGTCACTCCGATGCAAAATGCACAATCCTAGGCATCTCTTTTGCACATTAGCAGACCATCCTTTCTGAGCACATGTGTAGCAAAGTCACATGTTAAATAAAATATATAGAGGGCTGACAGCAGGTGTGGCTGGTCTATTGTCTACTTGAAGGGAAGCAATAAAAATATCTTCTTGCCTGAGAACCAGGACACAAAGATGGGATGGCAGACAGATGGTCATCAAAGGTACTACATTACAGGGGAGACACTCAGAGACAACGCTAAACTTGTAAGATCTAACCTGTTAGCTACAGGACTGTACATGATAGTGAGTGTTCGAATTGTCAAGAGTTTTATAAGATAACTTCGAATTATCGTATGTTTTTTTTGTAGTCTGGCCAGCCACAGATTTTACTTCGAAATATTGAGTGTACCAAAATGTATTGTTTTAGTTCGAAATATCAAGTGTTTTTCGAGGGACTGAGCATATACTTCGAATTAACGAGATGCTCATATTATCGAAGGTTTGAATTATCGAGAGTCGACTGTATATCAAAATATTTATTTATTGATTCAGGATGAACAAATTTTCAAATATATGAATTAAATAAATATTAAATATGTACATTTTTGTGTGATATGATAAATATGAAATATTATCCATTTATGTTGAAAAAATATTTTTTTAAAATATTATATAAAGTGCGTTAGTTTCTTGCTGTTATTAGTCAATGCTTAAATTATTTGATGCATATTTTGTAACAAAAATTTTTCATGCACATAAAACATATAACATCTTAAAATTCCTTGAATCATAGAATTAATTAACATTTATCTTCAAATTTTATCTTCTTGATCTTGCAGCATTTCTATTTCTCTTTCTATGTATATACAGTGAAAATTGTTTAACATGAATCTGAGGAGACTGAAATATTTTTTTGCACTAAAAGAATTTCATATTAAAGAATATTGAAAAAAAAAAAACAAAATATATTTGTACAAAATTTAGTTTATTAGAGTAAATTTTATTTACAAAAAACCGTAAAAGCCGGCATATATAATGCACTTTTAACACAAAAATAAGACTGAAGTTTATACGGGTGCGTGTTATATGTGGGGTATAAAAATGAGACCTTTAAAAATAAAAAATAAGATGAACTTAGAAAAAAAACTAAGGCTTCTTTCTACATAGATCGGAATATTGTTTATTTAAAATAAATGACATTTTTAATAAACTTAAAAGTGTTGTAGTTCCTAAAAGTATATTATTTTTTTCATAATCTTGGGATAATATCTCTAATAAATGACTTGAAGACATAATAGCATTGCACACGTACACTTCAGGTTCCTTCATAAAAATGGGTGTGCGTGTTATACGGAGAATATGCCTGAAAATAAAAAAATGCAGCTTGAAAGTATGGGTGCGCATTATATGCCAGATTTTATGGTATATATATGCATGTATTGAATAAAAATTAATAAAGCAAAAACTTTCACTAGAGCTTAATGAAATTTAATACAAAACTTTCAAGATTTTTGAAAAACAAAACATTTATTGAGTTTTCGGAAAATAATCTGATATATTTCTTTGCATTGTCTTTTTTAGCATCAAATTGTCAATAAATTTTTCAATGTCACTCATTTTGTTATTCATTTCACCATTGGAATGTGTGTCTAAATAACTGCGCATACTTTTCATGGTGTTCCTCATTTTGGATGACCTGGAACAGGAGCTGCCTTATTCATTTCATTTTCGCCTTTGGAATCTGTATTAATGATGTTTTGAACTAACTGCAAGTCTGCCATAATTGGGGCTGTACGCACAATTTCGTCATCTACTGCAACAAATTCTTTCAATGATACAGTAGGGCATTTACATAAAACAGAAAATAAAGCAAAATCACTCTCTTTTATTTCACACTCCTCCAAAATCTCAGGTGTTTTCTGTATTTTGTTCATTCCCAAAGGGGGAATATTTTCGTGTTAAGGCAGGGGGGGGGGAATGCATGAAAATACTTAGTAGTTTGTCGGAACCGTTGTATTATTTCGTGTTAACGATATTTCATTTTAAGCGTCTTCATGTTAAATATATTTTCACTGTATCTTTTTTTCTCCTCTTTTGATTTATCAAAAATTAAAATTATTTTTTCCATGTACTTAGAGTGTGAGCATTTTGAATTTTTTCTCTTGTAATGTGGTTGTGCTATGTTTAAATTTTGATTTTTCTTTCTTTTGCTTGTATTTCTGTTAAATTTAAATGAATCTTATTTTTACATTATACAGCAAAGACTTTATTTAATCTGAGATGGAAAAAAGAACATTGTAAATGTAGAATTAATTGGTCAAGTATCCATTGGATTGTTATTTAAAAGATCAAAAATAATATATGTCTAAAACATTGAGATTGAATTAATTTAATAAATACTATTTGCTGAGTATCATAATTTCCAGTTTTTAAGAATATATAGTCAGAAAAAATTATATTTATTTATCCATTGCCCATGCTTGGCTTCTTTATCATTTGTGAGCAGCCGAGCCTCCCAGTACCGACTGACTGACAGTCAGGTATTCATCGAGAAAAAAAGTATATTTTTATTTTATGTTTTTAATGATATTTATATATTTTAATTTAAAGGGGTGGGGATAAAGATTTGGTGTTAGATTAATTGTTTGTTTTTACTTATAGGTTTTACTTATGAAAAATATGGCTGAAAGCGATTCTCGAGTTGTAGTCAACAATCACACACACCAACCACCAAAAAAGGATGTTGTTTGTGTAATTGATTTGGTAAGTTTCATTTTTTTCCTGCCCCAGTTTTCTTTTTATTTCATGTTGGTTTTCATCATTTTTTAAATTAATTTCACTTCATGTGTTTAGTATTTTTTAAAAATATTAAAATTTCATGTATTTTTTAAAATTAGACATTATATTGAAAACTTCATATGATTAAATCCTTGTTTCGTTTGTTGATAGATTTATTTATTACTGATATGGCCTGATGTTTTGGTTAAAGTGGTATAAATTTTTTTAAAACTTTTTTGTTGAATCAGTGAAAACATTCTTTATTTCTTAGTTTATGTATAACTCATTCAAAAATCTCAAAAGTTATATTGAAGCCACCAATCAATAATTAAATATCTTGATTTTGATGTTTTTAAATGATATGAATATTTTAAAAGTGTGTGCTTTTCAAAATTGATGATTTCATTAAAAATAATTTGTTTTAAAGAACTTATTATTCTTTAATATTTTATGTAATAAAATTATACAGAAAAACATTACAAATATGATATAAAACATGTTTAAAATAATTAAACTTTTTTTATGTATATCGAGAAATGTTACACAAAGATCAAGCATACAACAGTCCTAAATTTCTTCTTAGCCCAGACCGTATTGTCTATCAGTTGAGAGAATGAATCTTTGAGGATTAAATTTCTTTTATCAGTGATGATCTTGACATAAATTTTCTTAAGATTTAGAATGGTTTGCCATTGCATGTGCTGAAAATCTATCTGACTATGATAATTTTTAACTTAGTAGTTGAGATATATCATTCAAGACAAGTTAGTTTTAAAAATGTAACTTTATCGATATATGTATTTTTTTTTGGTAAATTAAAATTATTGAAAACATTATTAGAAATATGAAATTATTGGTTTGCAGTTTATAAGAAAACAACATATTATGTTTAGCTTATTTTATTCAAAAAACTTTGTTAGACTTATAGACTTGACACTGTGGGGATGAAGGTTCAAAATGAATGTCTATGCATGTTGCTCCAACTAGCATTCCATGATTAATGTTAATTCCTCTCATGTGGCCATAATCGTGTCAAAAAACGTTTCACATAAATTGAGTACAAATGAAAGCTTTGACAATTAACTACCCACATATATATTTCTTAGGTAATGCTACTTCTGTCTGAATATTTGCATATTACTACCCTGGGACATTTGGTGCTCGGGTGTGTATTTTAAACTTAAATTAATAAATTTTATAATTTCTTGATAAATGTATGAAGTATTTATTCCTGTGGAGTGCCTTCATTTTGTTGAAGGATAGAAAATTCAAAGTGTTTTTTGAAAATCACAAATTAGTGTGATGTTTCTTAATTTGTGTTGTGAAAATGTGTTTTGTATGTTTTTAAAATTTTATAGCAGCAGTTTCTCATATATTATATTATAAAATGAAACATTGAGCAGCTTAGCATAGGAGTATTGTTTGGCTCTCATCTGTTTTTAAGAGTTAAATTTTTTGTAGAAAAAAATAAAGACAATTATATGCTGTGAAAAAATCATGTTAAATTTAGTTGTTTTGCTTGTATTCTAAATTACTTTTGTGACAAATTTCATATTAATACCTAGTTTTGTGTGTGTTTATATGATTATGCCGTTGAAGCATAGATTTGATTATTTATGGTGATAATTTAGCTTTAATATGTTGCATCCCCCCCCCCTTAAATTTAAAGTATTTTTTATTGGTAATAGACTATTCCGGAACGCCGATCTCAAAGATTAAAAGCATATGAAGAAATTGAAAAAGCATGTGTGTGCCAAGCAGTCGGGGCTGTTTTTCATCATGTCCAATTTGAAAAATTAGATTTTGGTGAAATGAATGTTTTGGATCTGTTCTATAATGCTGATGTTGCAATTGTCGATCTCTCAATATTGGTGAGTAAACATTTATATCTATAAATTTCATGATATTGCAAAATTTATAATTTTTGTTTGTATTAATATTTTATTTATCAATTTCTAGGATCAACAAAGTCCATTATTTTACAGACTTGGGGTGCGTGAAAGTTTTGGAATGAAGCAGAATATTCTGCTGTACAATGATTTTGACCCAGCTTCTACAGTTCCTCTAAAAGTATTTAATATTTTTTATTTATTAGAGCAAAATTGTTAAAATAATTTAAATTATGTCTTTTTTTATTACATATTGAATGTTAAAATTGAAACTAATCTTCTGATTCTTCCAAATTTAAGTAACATATATAAAAGGAACTCATTTTTATCAGTTACAAAGGTAGTGCAGAGAATAGAATAGTGTATTACATAAAATTATTCTAGAAGAAAAGTATTGGATTTTTTTGTGTTTAATATATACATTGTGTTTCACATTATTATTCACTTTTTGTTCTTATCATATATGTTTTATATATACATTTATTTAAAACACAATCTTTCATTAATATATTACTTACTAAATCCTTCCATGGTATGAGACTAAATTGCAAATGTAAAAAAAAAAAAAAAATTATATTAAAGAATAAAAAAATGGTTTTTAAGTCTTCTTTTTTTAAAAGAAGGGTGAAAAAAGATTTACATTGTGGTGAACTGAATACTTTTTGAATATTTTAATATACAATAAAATAAAAAAAAATGGAAGAAATTACTATTATTGGAAACATTAGTGACAAGTGCATTAGACAATTTGAATTGAAAATTGCTTTGTTTAGCAAACCAATTTTTCATCTTGAATATACTTTTAGCATTATTGGTGGTGAACTTGATAATTAATTAAAACATCTGATTTTTATGAAATGTCTAGTATTTCTTTGAAATACTTAATGTCTACTTTATCATTAAGTGTATCACTTGAACTATTTGAGATGGCATTTTTCTGTAAAATAGTACCATATTCATCTGACAATGTGCAATATTTTTCAGTTTGCAAAATTTCATGCACTGTAACATAATTAGAACCAAATATTTGTCTGTATTGCTCAAATCTGACTTCTAAATTATCAATTTGAGACTTTCCAGTTATCAAACATAGCTTTGGGATGAGAATAATATAAGTCATATAAATATAGTAAGTTATAATATTTAAAAATATTTATTAGTTTTGGGATGGGTAGTCCCCCAAACTACCCAACCTAACAAAGAAAACTCTAAAAATGTGCTCTTGTTCCTGTGATTTCTCAGCTTCATTTTCAATTTTTGTGCACTGGTATGTAATACATTTGATCTTTTTTAATTGCCTAGTTTTTAAGATTAAATTTTAGATAAGTGAACTATATATTAATTAGGATTTGTATTGTATTTATGTACATATATATTTTTAGTTGTCATGTGGAAATTACACATTATTGTCATATAAATTAAATGACAATGGGCAGTGTGTTCTGACAGATCCATCAGGAGTGAGACATCTTCCAGGAGAATCAGCAGAATCTAAAATATCACTTAGCTATCGTTTGAAAAAACTTTTACAAGAAGTTGAAATACAATCAAAGTAAGAATGTTGTGTTTTTTATTTACTAACTTATTGGGCTATTTATGACTAATTTTATTAATCAATTATGAATAAGTGATAACTGTATTTTTAATGCATTAAACAAAAATTTAAGCCAATTATTCCGATTTAGACAGTGATATAGCTTACTAGATAAATAAATTAAAAATCTTTCATACATCTTTTCCCAGAAAATTTTTATTATTTTATATATATATATTTTCCAAAGTAGATATTTTTGTATAAATTTTTTCTCAAAAAACTTTGTCTTCGTTTGACAGCTAAAGGTAGGGATTAAAGTTTGGACATACTGTGACATCTGTTTAATTTATTTGTTATTTTGTACTGCTTTTTACAGAATTTAATTTTTAAGTTATAAATTTATTGTTCAAATATGTTTCTCGTAATGTGTAAATAATTTTAACTTTAAAATTAATTGAAAAAGACTCATGTATTTCTTGCATTTATCTTTTAAATTAAAGCACTTAGATGAAAAGCTTAGTTGTAGAAATATCTGAAATTTGTAAAATGTTAATTTGTTAGTGGCTTTAATTATAATTTAATGTTATGTTGCTATCTTCTAAATGCATTGATATACTCAGTCTCAACACATTTTTCCTAAAAAATGTGATTTTGTGCTTAAAAATTTCTATGAACTAATCTTTATTTGAAATTTAAAAAGGATAGTATGCATTCATTTTTTTTTAATTAGCCAAAAATTCCCATTTTCCATTAATGTGATCTTTATACTTTATCTTTTTCACTCAAAGTATTGGTTTCTAATAATTTAAATTTCAGAGATTTTTTTGTTCAGTTTGATGACTTTTTATATTTATTTCTTTTTTAATTAGATGTTTCCCAATGAAAAAATTTTTTAATTAAAGAATATTGCTTTACAAAGAGAAGTACATCATAAATTAACCTTAATTTCAAACTGTGTCTAATGCCTGTGTGTATTGAGAAGTAAGACTGTCATTTGATCAGTGCATTCAGTTGAGCTGAACATGCTATAAAGTGATTAAATTCTTAATTAGCAATATAAAAAAAATCTTGCTATTTTTCATAATTTATTTATTTTGTTTTTGCTTATAGTTATTAGAATACCTCCATTCTACAGTCATAAATTTTCAATTAAAATTAATCCCATATTTTTTGTGGCCAAAAAATCACTAATCTTATTCCTAAATATTTTTGACTTAAAATGTATACTATATAAGGCCCATTAAAATGAAAATGAATGTTAAATTTTCCTCAGTTTTCTCTTTTGCAATTCATGCCAAATATTTCATGGGTGCTATTTTAATTATTAAAATGTATAGTGCATTAAGCAAAAAGCATATTGTGTGAAGAAAAAGAATAATTCATATAAATAGGTGCCATGTAGTAATGTGTTTTTATGTACAAAAATTTTGCTATTTTTGATAGAGGAATTTTAAAATTGTTTCCTATCTTATTTGTATAATCCTGGATGATTTCCTTGAATAACATTTATTATATATATTTTTAGAGCTCATATGAAGGAAAAGTTCCTTGCTGATTTGCGAAAAGCTAGAGAAACATATACTGGAGATGAATTAGCTGAGGTCAGAAATTTATTTCTACATTTGTTCTGTATTAGATTTTGGTTACAATTTGTTATTCTTTTCAGTTAAGTATATTCCGTAATTCTCTCATGGTTCGGAAAGATAATATCTTATAAATTTATATTTAGGTTTTAAAAAAAGCAAGTTTTTATGAACTTTTGCTGTTTTTTATAAAAATCATAAATGATTAAATTTCTAATAACTGTTTTTTCTCTCTAGGTTTTAAAGAAAATGCGCAAGCGGCTAGACGATCCTAACATTATATCAGGCGATGTAGTCTTAAACATGTTAATATCTTTTAGAGAAATTCAGGTTAGATGTATTGCAATTTCATTAAATGTTTTTAAAATATCTGTTTAGTAACATGTCAAGCAAGTATAGTCTTTAGAGTATTTGTCATTCTGTTTCAAATCTTCAAGTTTAGAAGGAATTTGTGTTTTTGTCAATTTTTTCATGATCTGCTTAGCAAGGAAAGATATTTCCAGAATTCTTTGATTGAGTTACTATTGAATTTTGAGAGATTTGCAAATCTAATCCCCCCTTTCTATTTGTTTTCAATATGTTAAGCTTCTCTGATTTGGAACATAATTCAATTTTAGTGCTCAGTTCATTCTTTTGTCAAGAGAAGAAAATGTAGAGCAACTTTTCATTTTCATAAATTATGCATATAAGGTTCTTATACATTGAATAAAATTTTTTGTTAATAGAGAAATGAATTGAACTATTATTAGTTGTAAATGATATAAATCTTTTCTGACATAGAACAAAGGGAGCAGTATTAAAAACCTTTTTTAAATTAAGTGATGAAAAAGAGCTTGATATAAGCCATGGTACTTGAGGGAAGAGGATTTAGTCTGGCTTTTTCGAAATTAGTCTTAACTTTTTTACTAATGTTCCCTTTCCCTCATAAATCTGGATAAGAATTGAAATATAAAAGTGTACGGTGCAGAAGAAAAAAAAACTTTCCCCATATTTAGTTTATGTGTTATTAAAAAGATGGTTAATTAATTGTTAATGAATTCTCAAATCATATATCCATGTTGTATAAAGACAAGAGTATCATTTATAACGATTTTGATGATGAAATTCTTTAAAATGCCATGCAATTCTCTCACAAAAAAATCATTAATATTTTTATTTTGGTAGTGAAGAATATTGTGATAACAATCTGGCATTATTTCCAAATTTTAGTTGAAAAACTGGAACAAAAGTAGCATACATCAAATCTTTGAATGTATAGATATAAATTGGGATGGTATTAAATTAAAAGAAAGAATCAAAATTAAGACAAATTTTACAAATATAGTAGTTTTTGGATATCTGCGAAGTAAATCAGATTTTACATAAAGACATCTTTTTCAAACTGGGAAAAGGTCATTTTTAAATGGAAATTGTTCAAAAATCGATGCCTTGTAGTTTCATATTTTCACAATAACTTCTTTAACCAAATAATTAGCCAATAAATGTAAAAAAGTAATTGTTGCAAGTAGGAATATACATTTGTATGGAATTTGTTTTACGTTTCTAGAAACTCTTAGAAACGTTTCTCAAATCAACAATAGTGTAGAAAATTCGCATTGTTAAATCATTAAATATTCTTCTTAAAAGTTAAATAAATTTTATCTCATTTCAATTGTATGTAATTTGCTGTCAAATGGAACTATGTCTGCTAAGGATGCGCTTTTCTTATGATTTAAGAACACACAACTGAGACTTCCTTCTGATTTTGTTATTATAATTTTAAATTAGTCTGTTAATACACAAATTCTTAATTTTAAGAAACAGTGCAGTCACAATTTTTTCAAACTAAGGAACGATTTTCTAAAGCAATATTTAAGCATTATATTTTTCATCTAATTCCTGTAAGGAGTTTAATTTTTTGTTTTTTTATTGCACTGATAATTTTAACAATACAAAATTGTATAATTTATTTGTTATCTTTAATCTAAGCTTTCAAACGAGCTCTTTAGTAATCGTAATATTATTTTATAGTAACCAGTGAACTTTGAATAAGTTTAGTTGAAGTGTTGGTGTAATTGTGTGTGTGTGTGGGGGGGGGGGTTAAAAAGGCCAAAATTATATAAAGTTCACTACTTTGAAAATGTATGAAAGAATATTAGTTACTCAAAAAAAAGCAGAATGCAGAAAAGGAAAAGTTCAAATTATTTATGGGATTTAATTTGTATTTTTTTTTTTTTTTTTTGTGAAGAAAGATTAAAAGGAGGCGTGGATGATTAACATAGTACTTTTATTTTTTTCAATGCTATGAATTTTTTAAAAAATCTTATCAAGAAAGGGTAATCAAATTAATTTAATATTTATTTTGAAACACTTGACTTAAAGTCATTAGTATTGAAACTGGATGTAACTTAACATAATACTTTTTCCCTGTAAATTTAAAAAAAAAAATTTTTTAAAGAGTTTCAGTATGATGTATTAATTGTAACAGTATTTTTGTTAATGCACCAAAAAAATGATAGTGATGCAAATTAGTGTCAAAAAATTTTGTATAAAAATTTGGGTGAGTTATTTGCAGTTATATTTAGTAGTATAAATTTTAAAGAAATTAACTGAATAATTATCTCAAGATATAGTTTTGGATGTGATTTTATTAATTTGTATTTGTTTATATGTCGTTACTTTTTTTTGTGTATTTTAAGCGAATATAAAATTTTGTAAGCTATATTTTTGTTTGGATATATTTTTAATGCAGGCCTAACTCTTTTTACATAGGATTATGATGAGATGGTTAAATTAGTGGATGATTTAATGACGATTCCAAACCTGAAATTCACTTTTACCTGTGCCATTCAACATCAATATGCATTTGCATTAAATAGGTATGCTTACTTTTTCTGGTATCATGCATGTTATATAAATATCAGAATTTTTCAGGTTGATATAATTTTATGCTACTTCAATTTTTTTTTAATTACTGGTGTTATTCACTAAAATTGTAAGAAGTGAAGTATTAAGTGACAAATTATATTTAAGATATTTATGTTGTAATTTTAATGCATTTAAATTTGATATTTGTGTTCATGAAAATTCTTAATTTAAATAGTAGTAAAATAAAAACCATTAAGATATATGGTAATTTATAAATTGAAATATTCTATTTATCTTGGGGGAAAATACCTTAAGGTTTTTAATAAGTGAATAAAATGTAATTTTTTCCTTATGTATATTCTAATTGTTCTTGAGATCGTTAATCACATTAAGTCCAATTTTAAATACAAATAAATTTTAATAAATACAATATAAATTTTAAAATAAAATCACACCCTCCCCCTTACTATCTAAAAGATAATTTTCACTTTTTTTTTTTTTAAATTATCACAGAGCATAAAGATCAATTTCAATACATGCATGAAATTTTGCATTTTATAGTCAAATTGGCCTTAATTGCTAATTATTATGTAATGTAATTAAAATTGATAGGTTTTTTTTTCTTAGCCTTAATACAAAATTGCATTAGTAAAATTTACAGTGTAACTTTTACCACTGTTAGAAAAATAAAGGATTTGTTTTCTGAAATGTTTTATTTTACTCTTATTAGGCGAAATAAAGAAGGGGACAGAGAAAAGGCCCTTAGTGTTGTTTTTAAAGCCTTGGAAAAAAAAGAAAATGAAGTTCCCGACATTCTATGCCTTTGTGGTCGCATTTATAAGGACAAATTTGTAGAGTCAAAACATACTGACAAAGACAGTTTAGATAATGCTATAAAATGGTATGTATTTTTACATTTGCCTGTATGAAGCTTTTTTGCTTAAATCTAATCATTAATTACTCATTTATTATTCAAGCTGCTTTTGGGTTTTTCTAAGTAAGTATTTTTTTCTGAAGGTTTTATGGCTATTTTAATGGCGATGAAGTACATATCTTTAATATATGTTTATACGATAGAAGTTAAAAAGAATTTGTATTTGCTCCCAAAATAGAATATTTAGAATTCTGAATTTTTTTTCATTCAAATGACTAAAATGCACATTGCTTTTCTCCATGTATATAATTTTTATGCACTTTTATTGAAAATATATTAATGAAAATTTAATAATTGGTTTTTTAAATTGTACTTCCAGTCATGTGATTGTATAAATGCTTAGCTATTACTAAAATATATAATTGTAATTAAATGAATGTTAATAATTATGTGAATATTTTATTTAAATTGAAACAAAATTGTGTTGCTGCAAAAATAAATGCATATTAGAATAGTTCAAAAAGAATTCAATTCCTGTTCACTTTATTGTGTAATATTTCTTTTTTATTCTGATACCTTTGTATTTGTTATGCTTCGGTAAACAAACTTTCGTTGAATGTCTTCATGGATTTGCTAGTGATTCCTTGTAGATTGATCATGTTACAATTTATTTTTAAATGTCCAGATTTGGAATTTAGAATTGGAAGGTTTGAACTCTGTACTGGAATCTGAACATGAGGAAACTCTCTTAATCTCTCGACTCTACAAACAACAAAATATTAAGTACAGTACAGTATTTATGAAATTCCAACCTTCTGTACTATTTAGTGATCATAAAGCTGCAACATTTTTCAAAATACAAATTTATATGATCTGAAGTTATAAATTGCGAATTTCAATATTTTAAAAAGCATTTGAGAAAATTTCTGTTTTAAGCTCAGGAAAATAAATAACTGCCTAGAGCTTTACTATAAAAATACTTTTTTTCTGCTAGTCTGAGTTTTTTTAAAGTTGAATTTCAGTTCACACACAAAATGCAAATGAATTTCCTGTGAATATAAAGACATGATTGCTGAAGAGTTATCCGATCAAGTTATTAAAGACAAAAAGAAAAGAAACCAAAGTAAGCGTTTTTGTGTAGGATATATATCCAGAAATATTGTATTTAAGCACTAGTGACTAAGAAGGATTTGAAAAGTTATAGATTATAAAATCAAATATAAGAAATATTTCTCTTTGAGTTATGGTTTTTTAAATCAGCACATAGTCCTTGTTTTGCTTTGAAGAACGAATTTAGTAAACAAACGATTTATTTAGAATTATTAAGTTAAGGGATTGCCCACTAATGCGCTAGCTAGTTTCGCAAGACCTGCACAGGGATTTTCTTGCATTTTTATCCATAGAATTTTTTATTTGGCACTTATTTCACTGTGAACTCTTCTTTGTGCCGCATTTGATCAACTCATTCGTTTCCATAAAAGGCTCGTGTATCAATTGGATATTTGCAAACTGAATTCTCCATTTCTGTTTACTTTTAAAAATCTCAGCAGAGAATTTCATATGCAGAGTTGGGATGTTTTCAGCTGTCCTTGTTGGCAATTAATTGTCAAATGTGCAATAATAATCAATACCACCACCCTTTACAATTTGGTCAAATATTTTCTGAGCATTATATATCCAGAATATTTACATTCAAATGTTTAAAAAAATCAGTTCTCTCAATAATTATGAGTATTTATATATATATATATATGTAATAACTTATATAAATTAACATCAACTCATAATTTGAATATCCTTTATTCATAACATCTAATTCATAAATCCCAATACTCTATTTCGAAACGCATCTCTCTCTCAAGCATTAAAAACATGTTGGTTTATTACTGATTCTTTAGACCTTGAAATTTGATAGATTTATTAGCGATTCCAAGAAATATAGGATCCTTAATAGTTTTCATGCATTTTTAGTAATAGGGATTAATATTCCCTAAACAATGATGTCATTTCTATAAATAACTAGTTATTCCCTTCACCTGGACACGCGACTGTATTTTTTACAATGTGTTTTCCCCGGTTCTTCCCTATATATAAATACTTGCTAATTGAATAGTCCCTCTCTTGTATTTGTGGCTGAGTATGAGAAGCATACTCAAATAAACAATGTGATCATGAACAAGCCTCTTTTTAATTTTTCGGCCACGACCATTTCATCACTACTAATTAAAATGAAAATTTTCCTACTGCAAAGATATTGCATATATATATGCAATATACTTACAGTAGGAAAAAAATCCAGGGAAGTAGGAATCCAGAAATAAAATAACTTGTTTCACATATATTGAAAAACATTAGAATAAACCATAATAACAGTATAATGGTGGTAAGGACCAAAGAATAATATTGGAATATTTCCCTTCACCTAAGCATTAACAGGAAAAAATATTCGAAAGTATGTAAAAATACAGTTTCAAGATTTGCAAAAATATTGAAACAACTACCCACCACCTTATTAACTTTGAATATGAATTCACAAAAATAAATTTCTAAAATACAGGAAATAATTTCTTAAAAATATATCATAAATTGTATTCAAGAGCACTGAGGGTGAAAATAGGCTGAAAAGAAAACAAATTAAGATATTGACCTACTCCTTGCGCAATCATTAAGACAAGTTTTACTTCTTATTGTGTATATAGCTTCACAATAACTCCAAAAACAAATTTCCGAGGACTGGAAATTGCAAGTCAGCCAAAGAGAATTTTGTATTTTACTATTTATAACTTATTTTTATTTATAATATATTTATATCTGACAAAAGGTACAAGTTTGGAGGCAATAGTATTTTGACAGTCAAAGGTGTACTTCCTTTGAGGTACTCCCTATGCACAATCTTTACAAAACCCTTCTTATATATTATTTCTATCAATATTTATTTTCATCCATATTTGTATATTCTCCTCTGTATCTCATTTCTTCTAAATGTAAATATTTGCTTACTTACTTTTATTTAATTACTACTATTTTCTCAGCCTAAGTGCTCTCAAAACTAGAATCATTTTAATCATATTGAAAGCTGACCATTTTTATATCAAATCAATAGTATGATTCTAATAAAGTAAATCTTATCATAACTAAAAATTCTTAAAACCACATTAAATATATCAAATAGTATCAACAAAAAATATCAAAACTCTGGTACTCTACTTCAGTTTTCATTTTAAAAACTCTTGGAAAAAAAAAACAATTCCGATATTAAACATCAAAATTCAAGAACATTAATTATGAAGTATGCATTTTCTCTTGAATTCGAAGTATAGCATTAATTTTGAGTATATTAAGTCCAAAACTTCAAAAGTAAACTGAGATATCTGGAAATGTATTTTAAAATGGTAATTTTATAATAATAACATTCACAATAATATGTGGAGTTGACTACCCAATCAATAAATTTAAGCATAATCCAGAAATAAAATAACTTGTTTCACATATATTGAAAAACATTATAATAAACCATAATATCAGTACAATGGTGGTAGGGACTAAAGAATAATAATAAAAAAATAAGCAACGAGGGAGTAAGACCCATATAATTGGAAAGAAACACTGGGGTAGAACCAGACACATAAGAAAAATTGCTGGGGTAAAACCGGGCTTTAAATTTAAAAAATTATATTGGTACCACTACCCCATACTACACCATTTCATATGGAAAACTTTAAAACATAAATTTCTTCAAAATATCTAAACCATAAATTTTATCAATATCAGAATCTGGATCGTAGTGGATTGGTAGAGATAGCCTTTTAAAATTTAGATTTGTTTGCAAATTATCATCAGGCATATCAATTATAAAATCTTTCATGATCATCTTAATAAGGTGAACATCAATAAGGTTGTTCATTTTTATATATAAGATTTAAATAACACTCGATTGATTTAAATATTAACATTTCTTAAAACTCTTAACACCATAAAAAATACCAAAATTTTAGTACCAATGTCAATTTCCATATTTAGCTAACAATTATAAAAACACTACATAATTATCAAAATTCTCATATTAAACATCAAAATCAAGTTTCAAAAATAATCATTATGAATAATGCAATTTTTAAAACCAAAACAAATCATAGTAAAAATATAAACACTTCAAATATGGGATACCAAACAAAAAAATGCAATTTAAAACTTTGTCTTTGGCCGTCACTAGTCGCTGGATGACCTGCACTCATCAGCAACTACCATTGCGTAAGAAAAATAATTTTAAATCACTGAAAATGGTGCAAAAATTATGCATAGGCAAACTTTCATGAAACTCTTAGATTTTAAAGCATATTTTCACGGATTGGGTTTCTCCTGTATTTTCGTGGATCTTTGTGGATGGAAACTGCTTTGAAGAGGAATTCTCCATTATTTTCCCTTAACCTTCCAATGGTAGTGTAGTACGGCCGACGGTCTTCTCTTTCTACTAGAACAACTCTTCAAGAACTTTACATTGACATTTTGTTTTCAGGGTAGGAAATCCTACCGACTTTACTGCAATATATTTACAGTAGGAAAATTCCTGTAATTTGATTATTATTCTTGAAGATGTGTGTAATAATTCTACAGTCTAAATTTTTACTCTAGGTTTCCATTTCTATGATTATGAATTATCCTTAATTTATTGACATGAGTGTATATATAAGTATCTGTGTATTTAGTACATAAGTATATTTTATTCAATGTAATCATCTTTTGTTTCATGATTTGTGGCTGCTGTAGCCTAGTGGTCAAGACAACAGACTCGTGGCTGTCATGTCATGAGTTCGAGCCTAGTACCTCTGAAGACACGCCATGCAGAGGGGGCTGATTCACCTTAAATTTGTCGAGGCTCAAATGTCTTTCCGTTGGTGTGGTGTAGAAGTTAGAAGGGGAGGGGCTGCTGAGGTGTCATCCTCATAATTTGACCATGGTTCAAAATTACGAGGTCTGTCGCCAAAAGCTCTCATGTACCTGAATATTGCGACGTTAATATTCACTTGCTTTATTTATGATTCAAAATAAAACTGTTGGAAAAACTTCACATTCAGTTAATAGCAGAGTATCAAAAAAAATTTAGCTCATTATATCATTGATACCATTCAAATTTTTTTATTACCAACTGCATTTTTTTTTACAATTTTGCCCAATGTTATTAGCAAAAGAATTTGGGGAGAAATGTATTGACATAATTGAGCATGCTCAGTAAAAAAATTCTTATATTTAAATATTGAATTCTCAACCTTTTAAATTTCAATAATATTTCACTTGTACATTGTCAGTGTTCCTGTAAATTCGTGAAGTTTGATTGCAATTTTTGAATATTATAAGTAATAAACATGCAGAAATGTAGTATTTTTAAACACATGTTTACAAGAATATTACTATTTTTTTATAAAGAACTGTTTATTGCAATAAATAAGTAAATATTTTGTGGAAATGACAAACATTTATAACCTTATGATACATGGTAATCAAAAATATATTTTTAGTTTAGAGCTCTTGCATTTCCATTGAAATTGTTCGCTCATTCTGTAATATTTAAAAAAAACTCTTCAAAATATCTCTCCAGATTATACTCTGTAGCCTGTGAAATTTTTTATTTAGCAGTCTATCACTGATTGTAGGATATACACACATTATTCCCTTTTCTGACCTTAACCTCCTTATAAAGCTCAAACACAAGCAGATGTTTTTTTCTTGAATGCACATCAATCAAATGTTCATGACAATTATCGTGTATATCTGCAACCATCTCCATCAAGCATTTTATTGTAGACTAAACCGTTTAGTCAAGTATAAAATCAATGCCTGCTCAATTAGACTAAATGCAAATTTTATTTCCAAGGAAAAATGAATTGTTATAGGGGGATATATCAAGAATTTATAAGTAAAATATTTGTGGAGAGAGATTTTTTTTATTTAAGTTAAAAGAGTTGTCTTTTTTCTAGGTGTATTTCTGAGATATACTTACAAATTAATTTTCTATCCATTGAAAATGAGTCTTAATGTATGAATTAAATTGTTTTTGAGAGATTACTGACAATTCTTGTGAAGGAAAATTTATTCTAACTTTATAAGAACTTTGTCTTTAATTGGAAGTATTATTAAGGACTTTTTTAGGAGGTATTTTTGTTATTAAATGTGTTTACATACTTCTTTCAAGTTTCTAGAATATCTCCTTATAAACACGTTTAGCATAATTAAAAATCATTGGTATGATTCATACCTTCATATATCATTTTAGTAAGATATCAGTAATCATTTATTATTCGTATATCATGTTGATGAAGTCCAGTTATACAAAGTTAAGAATCCCATATTTAGCAAATGTCGTATGATTAGTTGCAATTGTCTATCATATGGGCTTACAAAAATAATTTAGAATGATCATTGAAGAGGAAATTAAAATTTATAATTTTCCTTTTTTAAGATTTTTTTTCAATATAGTAGAATTAGTTTTCATAATTATATATTACTTTGTATTTATCATGCCATTAGAATCACCTAGCAAATGTTTACAAAATGTGTATTTTGCTTTTCTGTAGGTATCGGAAGGGATTTGAAATACATCCTAATGAGTATGCTGGAATAAACCTTGCAACATTGTTAGTTATTGCTGGAAATGATTTTGGAAAGTCATCAGAACTGCAACACATTGCTCGTGTTTTAAGTAATTCTATTGGACGAAAAGGCAGTCTTAATTCTCTTCAGGACTATTGGGACGTTGCCACGTTCTTTGAGATCAGCGTGTTAGCGGAAGATTATACTAAAGCTATTGAAGCTGCTAAATGCATGTTCGAACTAAAACCTCCAAATTGGTAAGTGACAATGTTATAATGCCCCAATATTTATGCCCCAAATTACAATTCTTCGGACACAACTTTTGAACCATCGGAAAAAAATCATATTCCGGCAAGTTCGCCCCCAGGAAAAAACGGGAAAAATCGATATAGGGGGTGCTGCGATCGACTCCCGGATCCGAGTCGGCACTCGTCCGGCGCGGCACCTCGAGGGCTATCAGGATATGTGCTCCTCTTTTCCCGATTCGGAACGGTTCTCGAGATGTGTCGAAAAAACCGTGTTTTCCGGTCCCAAAAAATTAAAAAAAACAAACCTTCATTTCGATATAATTTCGGAACCGGTCGTAGGATCTGCTCCGAAATCCAGATTCCGGTCGATCCCGACGAGCGGAGCAAGATTTCGAAATCGAATTCGAAAATTCCCTTAAGTTCAAGGGCCCCGGCCTTCAGAAGGCGACTTCGGGCCCCATTTTCCACCGGGCCCTCCGTGGGGGGTAGAGCTTCGAAAATCGCAACGGAAGCGCCCCGGTACGGGTTCTACCCGCGATAAAGTTTTCGTGGGTCCCTTGACGTAAGTTCGCGCGTGAGGGCCCCTTTCCCGCGAGGCCAATTTTAGGGCCCAGAATAAAAAAATTTATATTTTCGGGTTCCCCTCGACGGGACCTACTAGGAAACGTTCAGTTCAAGTCCCTAACTGCGTAAGTTTCTGTTTTATAGGCGAATGAGTTTTTAAATTAAATTAACAGTTAAATATTTGTTTCTTTTTTCAGTTGAGTTTGTCTTATTGGCAAAAACTTTTTTATTCAGAACAAAACTTTATCATATTTTAAAATGATCCTTATAATGCTAGTTTGAGTGAAAAAATTAAACAAGAAAGTTATAATTTGAAACACGAAGCCCAGTTGAGGGAGAAATGCTGTGGAACAGTACAGGCTTGTATTTTTATATGTTAAAATTGATGAATATCTCAGTGTCTGTTTTAGATTGTTTTACATAGAAGATACTTTGGCAGGTTTGAAAACTAAAGAACAAATTCTACTGTTATGGCTTACCTTTGGATTTATTTTATTTGTAACATGAGTTTATATTTAAAAAAAAATCATTATTTGCTAAGTAGAATCAGTGGAGAATGGAATCAAATTCGTGTCTACTCATCTAAATTATTGCCATTTTATAAATTATTGTTACGTTTGAAATTCAATTAAATATAGACTCCATTTTGATTCTACTTTGGAGATATAAAATTTATAAATATATAGTCCATGCCTGCCTACTATACAGTAATTTCTTCTTGGTTGATTGTCAATGTAAATCGTAAGTTTTAATATGCTATTATCCTACCTTTTTACATTCAAGGTTTGGTAAATTTCATTACTGAGACTGTGTTGGTCAGTTCATTTGTAAGATGTTTTAAAACATAATGCTATTAAAATCTTATTTTTATTGCATCCTATTTTATATTAATTCTAATTTTATTTCATTTATTTCAGAATGGCATTTTAATTCTCTAGTCTACAGATTGGATAAATAATTTTACTCAGACATTTCTCAGTTTAAAAACAATTCAAAATATGCTGGAAATATATAAATGTATCTTTGGAACAAACATGATAATTATGAAACTTTTTTTATTTACCAATTTAAACATAAAATATTAAAAAAAATAATTCTTCATCATATTTACAATTATGTGCATGCACTCCAGTGCCTAAGGTCACGTAAATTGAGATAGGCACAGTAGGCCTTTGCCCTCATGGGCTGTTGAGCCACTGAGTTCAGTTCAGTACTTGCAATTAATATGACCATTTTAAACCAAACACAAATCCTGTAACTATTTTGTGCTCTAAATTTAATAGTGTATTATTATTTTGTTTTGTGTTTGTTAAACACTTTTGTCTTTCAGTACATCTTAACAATTTCTTTGTTGGGTATTAATTCAAAACATATTGAGGCTTTCTTCTTTTATAGGTATTTGAAATCTACTATTGGAAATATTGAACTTATAAATCGTTTTCGAAAGAAACCAGAACACATACAATTGACAGCTGAAGAACATGTAAGCCATTGGATTTCTTATTTTTGTCAAGCACTTTTTCTTTATATGATTATTCAAAAAGTTAATGTGTAATTGTCAAGTTTTTTAACATAAATTTATAAAATTAATACACCTTGTGAATAAAAGAGACATATAATAATAGCTATCAGGGTTTTTTTTATAAATAGAAATGTATATATACTGGTAGTTTGTGGTAGCTTTATTGAAGTTCTGTCAGTTTTGAATTTTTTTCAAGAGTGTAAAATGCTGGACCTCTTAAGATTTTCAAAGAGGCCAAAGTTTAGGAACCCATCTAGCTGGAGGAAGTGTGACCGAAACATCCCTATTTTTAGGCGTCCCTAGAGGTACGGTTTCGAAAGTCATGACAGCATACAAACAGAGTGGTAAGACAAGCTCGGAAAAGCAAAATAGTGGACGGAAATATAAACTCTTGAGTAAGAGACCGACAGGTGTTGAAGCAGACTGTATTATCTAAAAAGCAAACAACTACAGCAAAAGTGATCGCAGAGCTCAACCAGCATTTGTATTCTCCAGTTTCAATTATTACAGTTAGAAGGCACCTTCATAAAGAGAACATTTACAGCAAAGCAGCACTTCCTAAGCTGCTTTCGCAAATGTTTATGCCGATTGATAAATAGAAGAAGATAATATGGTCTGACGAATCATCTGTCACACACTTTTGCCTACAGCATGACAGGTTCACGTTTGGATATAATTGTGATTGCACAAGCATATAATCGTGATTGCCTCCTTCTAAGTTTCAAGCATAGAGGTAGATATGTCACGATAGGGGCAAACGTGTCATGTTTTTCTGCTGGACCAATCGTAGCCCTGAAAGGAAGGATCTCTGGGGCGAAGTATAGAAAAATTTTAGCTGACCAGGTCCATCGTATGATGCAAACTTTGTTTCCTGTAGGAGATGGAATTTTCCCAAGATGATAATGCACCTATCATGTAGAGGTACTTGTCCAATCATAGTTTGATGAACACGGAGATGAAGTTAAACATCCACCTTGGCCCACATTGTCACTCAACCTGAATATAATGGAACCGTTATGGTCTATTCTAGAGTTTTCAATATGGAATCGATATCCTCCAATGGCATGTCTCCCAGAACTTCACAATATCTCCATGAAGAATGATACAATACAGAAGGTCGTTCACGCTTTATGGAAACAATTTCTTTATTCATTTTCATTTTGAAATAAAACTTTGAAAATTTCAGAATAATCGTCAGCTAAGGTTTTCTTTTGATTGGAATGTAAAACAAAAGATTTATTTTAAAAGTAGCTCCTAAAAATAATAGCTTGAAGGTTACATAATAACGCTTGCCATGGACAAATATTCGTATCAACGAATTAAAAAGTGATGTAGAAACCCTTTTTAAACCATACTTGTTCTTTTTTAAAATATTTTGCTGAAAGAAAAGCAAATTGCAGAAATTTATGTAAAAACACCTAGCTGCTGAAAAATGAAAATTTGTGGTAACACTCGTTGAAGTATGGATATAATTAAGTGGTTATGGTACAAAGAAAATCAATTTTCTATTGCTCAACTGACAGGTAGGACTGTATGAAATGGCTTCATCAGTGTATAGTAAAGTTCTTAGAGGGATTCATGATAGTTGTAGAATTTTTTAACGGTGGCAAATTAAAAATAAAAGAAAATCTCAAGTAAAGCCAAAATTCATTCTACTATTAGTAGAATATTTTAGAACCAATTTTTCAAGAAGAAATTCCAACTTTATATAGAAAGGACATTGATAAAATTGAGCTCCATATGGACAAAGCCTCTAGTCAAGTGTCTTAAGTCAACTGCTGCTTATTTAGCAAAGAAAGAATCAGAAACAAGAATAAAGTGTATCCCATTTGATGAAATACATGTAAAATTATCCTACTTTTCTGCAATGGAATTTTGTGCTTTCGGTTTATTAAAACGATCCTTAGGAAAACTGCATCCAAGAACACTGAACAGACTTTGGAAAATGGTTTAAAAGGAATGGAATAAAATTTGCATGACAGCACTAAGAAACAGTTTACTTTCATGAAAAATTTGAGCTACAGCTATTGCCAAGAATCATAGCTATGAGATAGAAGCAAATTTTCACAAAAAATAAGGTATTTATTAATAAATATTAACTATTAAAATCATTTCCATAAAGTGTGAACAACCTTCTGTGTTCCTCTAAATACTCTTCAGCACTTGTACAAATCGATTTCTAGGCGAATCCAAGTTGTATTGCAAGCCAAAGATGACCCTACACCTCTCTAATAAAGGACTTTATAAATCTAAGGTGCTTCCATTATTTTGATAACCACCTGCAAACTTCAATGTGAAGAACTATTCTTGAACAACAGAGATAAAGATTTATTATAACAATATTTTACCTGAACAAATTTATCTGGTTTTAAAGGTATACATGTCAATGAAAAAGAATGATTCAAGGTGAAATAATATGCAATGAGTAGAAAAAACATGTATGGTGATCTACCAGTATTATTGTGCTACTTTGTAGGATTTCGTGGATATAAGGCAATATCATAATGTTTGAAAAGTTCGTAATTATTGTACTACTGAATATTGGTTGTATTAGGCACAATTTTTTGCATTAAAACAGATTCCTTGCTGCTGACTTATTATATTGCTAACTGAAGATTGTAATTGAATTTTTTAAAATTTCCTTAACCTACTTTAAAAAATTCTGTTTTTACTAATATCAATAGTTTATAGATGTTTCAGAATTTCTAATAGAAACAATATACTTTGTGTTACCTCTGTTATATTATATCTCTAATTTTTTGGGGATATCTTAATGAGCAATGTTTCATTATTTTTATTGTCCTTTAACTTTATCTGTAAATTACAATTTTTAATGTAAAATTGAGTTATGTCAACTAAATAATTCAAATAAGCTTCCATTTAAAAATACCTAAACAATAATTCTCATATTCTTTTGGCTTGTAGTGCTATGTGATGAATAAATATTATAGTTCAACTATAGACATATGTATTGCATATAAAGTAATGAAAGTTATTAGATTTTGATTTGGCCTTTAAAATTTTGGTAAGTGGTACTGAAATAAATATGAAGTCATTATTCTGATTTTAATGGAGGTGTGGTAGCCTAACTAATTTAGCAACAGTTGGTTCTTCTTACTTCATATTCCTTCAGATAGAATAAGGAAAGCTGATATATCTGTTATTGAGTTGGTCTTCAAAGACCCTCAAACTATGTCCGGAATTAGTTAGTTTTGTATTATATTGTGTAGCTAAATAAAACGACCGTAATTCTAGCTATATTGAAAAATTTTACAAATATATATTTTTTTATTTTCAGCTTTTGTTACTTTAAACATCAAATCTATTAATTGACTTTAGATATTAAGTTTGTTTTTCTTTTCATGTATTTTAGATTTTTAACTTCTGGTTGGAGTATTTTGTAGCAGCATCTGAAGATCAAGTTTCTGATGTAATTAGATTTCCTGTAAGTAAATTTGCTTAATATGTAATTGTTGGTCTTATAAAAAATTTAAATAGTTGGAATCTTTCTCCTTAATTATTATTTCCCTAATGAGGCTGCACATTGGTCTTTTAACCTTTGCAGACATAGTACATTCCCCTGAATCTTGTATCACTTTTTACCTTGGCACCATGTAGACGATACCAATTACCGCAAGTAATTTTGATGCTCAGTTTCCTCCCCAGAGGCCTGGACTTGAGCTCTTACGATGCAAACCTGTTCTAGGATATAATTTTTCCGAAAGCACCCAACCCTTAAAGACACTCTAAGGATCTTTTGCATGCCATATAATCATACGACATGACCGCTATCGATTTTGTGCATCACGAAAATCTACCGATTTGGTCCGGGTCGAATCCGCAACCTTAGGTGCAGAGGGCAAGCGACAAACCAACCACGCCACACAGCCATTCTCCTTGATTGTGAATGGAAATAAATAGAATATTACAGTTTATGGTAACAAAAATAATGATACAAACATTTGATTGATTAATGTTTCTTTACACATTTTACTTCATAAAAAATTTTTTCCAGGAAATATTTATTTTGTGAAAGCTACAATGGCGAGAAAGAGGTATTAATTTCTTCAAAATCTTTTCCAGAAATTACAGTGATTTTGAGAAGGAAACTTGGCATGAAGGTACATGTCGGGAAGATATGCAAATGATTAGAAATGCAGCATGATTGCGCATTACGTATAGCCGGTAGAGGGTGTTTAACGTTAGTTCTCTGTGGAGTATAAAACAGGTACCAAAGCTTGTTTGAGTGTGCTGAATTGTTTACAAAGGAAGAGGTGAGGTAGACATGCCATTACACCATTTTCGGAGGCAATATGAGCAGCTGTTGCAGGTTGAGAGGGGGAGAATCATCGACATGATGGAAGCTGGGTGGTCAGCTAGGCAAGTAGCTCATTAATTAGGCCTCTTTGATTGTGTTGTGAGGAGGTGTTGGGATCAGTAGATCCGAGAGATGTCATTTACACGAAAACCAGGCTCAGTCCACCCTCGAAAGACCAGTCATTGAGAAGACTGTCTCATCATAAGAAATGCACGCATACAATCTACTGTGTTCGGCTGCCATTCAGGCACAGGTAACACCTTCACTAGGGGCCCCTGTGTTTTCTTGAACCATACAAAAGCGCCTGGCTAAAGGACACGTGGGATCATGGCACCCATTACGTGCGCTGCCCTTGACACCCACCCATCGATGCCTCCTTTTGGAGTGGTGCCTCGCACAAAGAAGTTGGACTGCAGGGGAATGGAACCATGTCATCTTTAGCGACGAAACCAGATTCAATTTCAGCAGTGATGACAATCATGTTCATATGTGGAGACCCCGTGGTCAACGCCTCAATCCTGCCTTTGCTTTACAGCAACACACCACTCCCACTGCTGGTGTGATGGTATGGGGTGCCATTGCCTACAATACATGGTCACCCCTAGTATTGATCTGTGGCACCATGACATTCTGCAACCACATGTGTTGCCATTCATGTAACAGCTCCCATGAGCCATTTTTAAACAAGACAATGCTTGGCCTCTCATGGCAAGGGTATCGCAAGACTATCTCCACACTGTTACTACCCTTCCTTGGCCTTCCCAATCCCCAGATTCGTCCCCACTCGAGCATATCTAGGATCATTTGAGACGGCGAGTTGGGCATCTCACGAGTTTGAACGAACTAGAGGCAAGGTTACAGCAAATATGGTACAAAATGTCTCTAGACATCATACACAACTGGTATGCCTCAATGCCTGATTGTGTCGCATCGTGTATTCGCGCAAGAAGGGGCTTAACAGGGTATTAAATCCTCTGTTCTTTTGCCTTTTTCTTTGATTTTCTAATCATTTACTTATATCAAAGTGGTCATTACATATGACAAATTTCTTTTTATTTTGATGACTCCTTCCTGGTGGTTTAATTTTTTTGCCCATGAGTGAGTGTACTTCATAATTTTTAGAGTTTCGCGAGTCGAAGAAGTTTGAAGAGAGATCATTGATGTATTTAATATAGTACAACTTTCTGTTCGATAATTAATATTTGTGCTGACGTTATTCATAAATTTGTTTTAATTCATTAAACATAAGTATTTTAATTAATTTTGTGCATCTTATATATACATTTATTCCACAATTTTAATAGTAAAATCAGGAAACCAGATATGAGGAATTCTTTGAGGAATGACAGCAAAGGAAACTTTTATGCCCTTAAAAAATGTATTTATCAGCTGTTTAATTTTACAGTAAAATAAGTAATTTAGGCGCTGATAAATAACTTTTTTTCATTAAATTTCAGCAACTCAGATTATATGAAATGAGCAAAGTGCTTTTTCATGGGTAAAAAAAAAATGCTGCCATAATGAAGAGAATTTTTTAGAAGTAATCTGTGAGAGAGAGAAAATTCATTCAAAACTTGATGTACTCATATAAAGCATGCAAAAAATAGCCATCATGCAGTGACTTATGAATCTGATACTAATTTATATTATGGGTTTTTCTTTTGTCAAATGCCTTTTTGTGTGTGTTAAAATCGTATTTTTATGATTATTTTCAGTTGTAACAATACCTTTATTTGTTTTTTGCAGTTCTATTATCAAAAGGAAAGGAATGAGACTTAAAATACAAATTAGTTTGATTTCTTACTTTTTGTTAAACCTTATAAAAATACATACTAGTATAAAGCTATGTATAATATTAAAAGTTTGCAATAGAAGATTAAAATGCATAGCTTTATGTTTATATCTTACTTATGAAGATTATTTTATATTTGACTTGTGCTTTATATTTTTATATGAGTGTATCAGCATTATCTATATCTATTATTTTGTTAATTTTTAAAACTTTTTTTAGATTTTAATTTTAGATCCTGGAAAAGTATATATGCCAAGCAATGTAACTGCCAATATGGGAGCAGATGAAAAGTCAGTCCATATTAGAAATTTATGTCTTAAAGAGTTAAAAGGAGAATGCAGAAAATTGCATGAATGGGTTTTTACTGCTTCATCCTTAAAAAGTGTCAGGTGATTGCTTTGTTTTGAATAAATGTGTTTTCTTTTGGAATCTATTTTGATCTAAAAATTGTTTTAAATAAATTATATTTTAAAAATAAGAAAAAGCATTCTTATATATATTCTTATTCTGTAGCTATAATAAAAGATGTGTATATTTCTTACCATAAAAAGATTTGATGTTTAATATATTGTTATTATTGAGTAGAAAAATTTATCTTTAAAAATGTTTTTCTTTCTCTTTGTTTATTGAAAATATTGATTCTTGGTAGAAAGGTTTTTGGAATGGGAAAAGATGTAAGAAATATATATAATACAAACATATATCTTTATTAATATTTTAACTTGAAATACTATATATCTGATTAACAGCATTTGTTTCTGATTATTACTGAATACTTAATTAGCATTAATCATATGTTGTCCTATACCCAAAAGTTATGGTGAAATCTATTGCATAATTCCATGTCTTGAGTTTTGAATTTACTTTGGTTAATTATATAGATATAAAAATGCAATATTTTCTTTTCATCTACCTTCCTGAATTTTCACTATATTAATTCATTCACAGAGGATTGTATAAAATATTACGAAAATGGATCATCAGTATATTGAATCTTTGACAAATATATTTTGTTTCTTTAAATGTATTTATTGACTTCTGTATGTCTATTAATCATACAAAAGTCGACCCATTTGTGACATTTTTTTAAAGTTGAATTAAAAGTTATATATATATAGCTTGTACCTCTCATTTTTATATTTTTTAGAAATTAAATGTTAATTTATGAACATATTGAACATTATAGTATTTTAAAAATTTCGAACTATGTATGTAAATACATTTTTATAATTTTTGGTTTCTTTATTAATTTTGTCTTTAGGCAAGTAAGGCATATTAACTTATGTATATTTTGCAGCCTCTACAAAAGAGATGAACGTTGCTTATTTCTCTATGTTCATCAAAATTCAGATGATTTTCAGATGTTTTTTCCATCAGAAATGTTGCGGAAAAGGTTTTATGATTTGCTATTAGAAATTACTGCTGATCAAGACTCTATAATTACAGATTTAAACACAACAGATATCAATTCTGGCGTCATAAAGGTATATCATAAGAATTGTTAATTTCGTACAGAAAATTTATTTACATGTTTCTGATTCTCTTAGTTGTTTGTTTACTGTATGATTTATGCATATTTTATTTAAAAATGTGTTTAATAACAGCATATTTGCATAGTTTGTGAACTTATTATTGAAAATTACATCCCATTCCCCCCATGCGATATTTTTAGTTTTTGAACTTGAATGAAAAAAACATTTTTATTTGCATTTTTATTACATGTAGTTATTTTCATAAAAAAATCACGGTAGTCAAAAAGAGCTCTTCTCTGTTTAAGATTTGATGATCATTACATAATTGTGTTAAGTTTTTATATTAATGTTTATGCTTTGTTGCTTTCATTTAATTTATTTAAAATACTTTAAACATTTACATTTTAAAATATAATTGAGATTTGGGATGTCTTTGTATCAGTCACATTTTTGTTACTGGTATGATCGAATATATTTTAATACATTATCGAATCTCTATGTTAATGGTTGCTCTTGGGGCCAAATGAATATTATATGTATACCAAGTAATGCAGAAAATGGAAATTTCATTCTATTTGCAATGAATACATTTTACTATATTCAGAATAATCATTGTAACATATAATTAAATCTAAACATTCTATTGGCCTTTTGAGAAACATAAAGCAACAAAGGACTGATGGAGAGGAATCCAGAATTTACATTGTACTGAAAATTTAAAATTCTGTTTTTAAATATTTAAATCTGTTTCAATGATATTATGGATGAAAACTCAAGAAATAGCAAATAATTTATAAACTGAAACAGATAATTCATTGTACATAAAAAATATATTTTTAATTTTACTTTTTATATTAACTGAAGTTGGGAATCTTGTGTATTGTAATGAGTATTTATTATTTTAAAAGAACCATTATATGGAATACAAATTAAAAATAATAAATGGCTCTCATTTTACTCAAAAGCTGATTAACTTTGTCTTCTGTCATTTTATAAAAAATGTCACGTTAAAAGTTGAATTATTCTTTTCCTTTCCTCTTTGCTAATTTTGCTGCATGGGAAAATCAGTGTTTAAATAGTTTAAATATCAGTATAGTTTTACAAATGCAAAATTTAGGTAATTTATTTTTAAAGCTTGCTTTGTCTGTATTCTCAAAAGATTAACTTTCATTAAATTTTTTTATATTGTTATAAGAAAATGGGTTAGTTTAAGGTATTTTTCAAATTCTTGTGATTGATGTATTCTACATTTGAAAGGGGGGGGGGGCACCACTCTGTTGTGGAAAAATGTGTTTGATTTTGGATGTTATGCAGTAGTATTTATTGATTCGTTTTCTATTGCTTTATAAAGCCAATTGAACATTATTTTTCAGTATGAATATGAACTCGACAATCAAAGAAAACGAGTTATTTTAGGTAAAGGTACCTACGGGGTTGTTTATGCTGCTAGGGATTTAACTACACAAGTGCAGATTGCTATTAAAGAAATCCCAGAACGTGATATAGGGTATGTTTGTGAATTGCTTTCTAAAACCCCATACCTCATGAAAAAACTGTTTCCTAATTATTTTCCTTTTGTTTCTGAATAGAGTTGTTCAACCCCTTCATGAGGAAATTAAACTACATTCTGAATTGAGACACAAAAATATCGTTAGATATCTTGGTTCGATAAGTGAAGATGGATACTTCAAGATATTTATGGAACGTGTGCCTGGTGGTAAGTATATTAAATTCTCTATTTTATTGTTACAATATCTGTAATTTATTTTAAATAATATTTATACTGCATAGTTTTTAATTTAAAGCCTTGCAAGTTATGTCTTTATAATTAATCAGCAGATATTATGCTAAAAATTCATGTAATTTATATTTGAGTTTTTAAGATGCTAATATACTTTGATATTTCAGTACAATAGAATATATATTTTTCATATAATGAAAATTGGTTATAAACACTTGGCATTGAAAATGCACCACCAAGGAGTGGTCAAAAAGTGAAGAATTTTGGTAAACAGTGACATGTTGACTTTCTTTTGTCCAGATTGTATAGTTATGTGTAGTTAGTGTAGTGATTCTATAGCTATGCAATGAAAATTAAACATTTATTGACGATATTAATCATAAACTGTATATCATTCATGTTTAATCATAATCAATCATAGTTTGCGAAATCTTTTGGTGTAGTTCTGTTAAGAATTATTGCAGCATCTACAACTTGTAGCAATAAAATTGTAACACACAAAGAGCTATGTACACTCACTTCCAAAAGTTAAGCACAAAGATGTAAAATGCAAAAAAATCAACAAATACTGCTTTGTTTGACACAAAATTTGGCAGTAAAGTAGCATATATATTTATACATAAAACAAAATCAATAATTATATACAGAAATGAAAACAAAATTAAATTTTTGTAAGTTATCAGATAATGTCATACTGGAGACAAACAGAATTATGTGTAAAGTGAAAATAAACCGCATAAAATGAAAAAAAAAAGGACATTAAAAGGGTATGTGATCCTGTCTCATCTATATGCAAAGTTTACACCTTCTGAGCAGGCTTTCAATTAGGTGGTCAACCACAGCAGAATTAAGCAATCGCCATTCCTCTTGTAGAGCAGTTTCCAGCTCAATAAGAGTGGCTGGAGGTGGAAAACGTGAAGATACAGCCCGGCTGAGAGCATCGAAAAGATTTTCAATGGGATTATAGTCGAGCGAGTATGTTGGAAACACCATATGCGCAATCCTTTCACTCTCTAGGTAGTCATCGACAATGTCAGCTCTATGGGGATGTGCGTTATGTTCCATTAAAACAAAAGTAGGGCCAACTGCTGCAGCGTACAATATCACAATGGGTTCTAGGACTTCATCTCGATACTGGACAGCTGTCACAGAACTCCATTTAAAGATGTGCAGGTCGGTGCGGTATCCTAATGAAATCCCTGCCCACACCATAATGCTTCCTCCTCGGAATGCGTGATGTTTTGGGGCTGATTGCATTTTCCTTGTTTACGCCATATCCTTATACACTTGTCATCTGGCTCCAGAGCAAATCTTGATGCATCAGTAAACATGACTTTGCCCCAGTCAGACACAGTCCAATTGCCATATTCCTGGCACCACTTTAATCATGCCCCTCTCAATTGAACAGATAGAGGAACACAAACTCGAGGTACCCGGGCATACAGTCCATTCATATGTAATCTTCGGCGTACAGTAGCTGCAGATATAGCCTTACCAATGGACACTGTAACCATAGATGTCACACGTGTGGAGGTTGCTCTGCGATTCCGCTTGGCTACAATAGCAATATATCGATCTTCCGTGGAGGTTGTAACCCTTGGGCAACCGCCTACGGGCCTTCGGACAAATGTCTGTATGGATTGGAATTGTTTCCATAAACGTGAAATTACAGAATGATGAACGCAGAAGAACTGAGTAACATCTGTGATCGACTGTCCTGCTTCAATGCGCCCCACAGCACGCCAGTGCTCAGAATCTTCCATTCGTTTTCTGAAAGTCATAGAAACATGCATGTCTTGAAAACAAATTGTACGAAAGTTTTAAACACCTTCTATCAGCACTTACAATCAACTTCTGTAACCCTTCATAAAGCTGGCTTCTTATAAGACTGCCCTCTTTGCATGTTTCTTGACATGAAAGCACGATGAGCTGTTACCTAACATATTTGCATACTTCCATCTACCTCTGTAACGAATTGCATCCTCTTCAATTCTGATTAGCTTCCAGAAATTAGCATTTTCCTTTCCGTGCTTGACTTTTAGAAGTTTCTTTGGTATATCACTGTTTCATGCTCGTAGTTTTCATGCTCTATCACTGCACTCAATGTGAATGTCCATTTGCTAAACTACAATGGATGTGGTACATGTAGAGATGTAGGTATTTGTACATTCCTTTTGTACTTAGGAATACTTTGCTTAGTGTGACTTCTCTCATTTCAAATCATACTATAGCATTAACCATACTATGACTAATAAATTTCAATTTATACCAATTGATTCATTATTATGCTGCTTTGAAAGACCTTAAACCACTTACAAGCCAACATGCCTTAAGCCAGAATGAGAAAGGAAAGTCAGCAGACATTAAAAAACTTGGACTTGTTAATTGGCTCATTCGATATTGCCAGTGTGGCAAAGTATATATTAATGAGCTGTCAGACTCTTCACAAATTGCTCCAACTACAGAAGAAGCTATTGCAAAAGATAGTGAAATTTAAGGTGTGAAAAAACTGAAAAGTTTAATGCTGAATAATTTTGAAGAAATGTGCAATTCTATTGAAAGAGCATGGGAATTAATTAAAGAAAATGACTCAAATGAAAAAAAGCATTTGGATGATGCACAAATTAGTAAATGATATTCTATGATCTCACATGATGTATGGAGAATAAATAGAAAAATAAATGCAAAAAAAAAAAAAAAAAAAAAAAAAACTTATTGATTTTCTTCTCAAAATATGATTTACTTTTGTTTGTTTTGTAAACATTAAGCAGTAAAAGGCTCCCATTATTTTTACTTTTCATTCTTTTATTATTTTTCGTCAACTTTAAGGAAATATCCCCCCAAATTTTTTTAATAAATTTTGATTGAAACGAATTATTTAGTTTCCTACAGTAATGCCTTTAAGTGCAGATACATTTAATACCTTGATTTCCATGAACCAATCAGCAAGTAATAAGTGATGCAATCCTGTGTTAAAATTCCTTCTAGAATAGTTATACTCATATACTTATTTATAGGAATATTCTGAATCGCTTGCATTCCAACAATTGTTTAGTTAATGAAAATAGTGACAAAATTGTGTCAGAAAGTTTTTAAGTTATTGCATGAAACATGACTGTCCTTTTAGTTTTCTTCATTTATTATGTTTGTAATGTTAAATGTCATTGGCTTGATATAAGTTGTTTTTATTGTCTAATATATAAAGTTCTTGTGTCACAGTGTTTGTAACAAAATTCCTCTGAAACGGCTAGACCGATTCTTATGAAATTTTGGGCATGTATTCAGTAGGTCTGAGAATAGGACGTAAACTTTTTTTCATTCTGATATCGCAATTAGTTGAAAAGATATTGATTAAAAACCTTAAAACGCACAATTGTTTTACCCCGTTTGTTGTTTATTCCGTTGAGCGTCATTTCAATTTCAACTGAGTGAATTTCCGATTTTTTCCCATGTTTTTAAAGTAACAATCTAATAGTTTCTCTCAAACTCAGGCAAAAAATAATTACAGAATAGGATGTATCATTTGCTTCGCCTTGATACGGTATAATTTTTTTTACAATATAATAATATTTCTATTTTTTTACAATATAATAATATTTCTATAGTTTCTCTCAAACTCAGGCAAAAAATAATTACACAATAGGATGTATCATTTGCTTCGCCTTGATACGGTATAATTTTTTTTACAATATAATAATATTTCTATTTTTTAAGATATTTGTTAAAAATGATTCATAATTGATGCGTTTTTATGGAAATGATTTTATTGTTGCGTATGAATTTATATTCCTCTAAAACGATATTCGACACTAAATAGGTTCATGCCTTTTTCTTTTAGAATCCGTCATTTAGAAAATAAAATACTAAGAACTTTTTTTTATGATTTTTCAAAAAATACTCAAAATTTTAACTAAGCATTTAATAACTTGGTCATTTTAAAGATAATCTCACGAAACTTATTTTCCGTGTGTAAAACAATATTATCCCAGATCTATACGAAGATTGAAAAAATTGCATTAAAATTACAGATTAAAATTTCTTTTCAATTTTTGCTAAGATTTATTTATGTAGTACTTTTTTTACACTTTTTATTTAAAAAATTACCGTGCTTTTCAATCAATGTGTGTGAAATTTGGAAACTCTTAATTTTAAAACTAAACCCCCTAAAAATTAAAAACTGTAATAAGATATGTGATTTTACAGTAAGCTAAGGCTTGACATCGGAAATCAGTTTCGCGCCACATGTGTGACATTTCTCTGTTCCTCCTTCGAAATCACCCTGCTCATGGGTTATACTAGAAAATGGGGTGTCTATAACAAATAAAAAATTACCAAATTTGGCGAGTAAAAAAAAGCGAGTATTTTCCATTTTTTTATGCATATTTTTAATTAAAAAAATTCATATATTACATCCGTTTATAAAACGAAAATATCTAAAATATTTTCGAAAATCTTAATCGCTTTTACCACGTTGTCATTATTTCAAATAAGTTTATTTGCAATACATTTAAATGTATTGCTTTAAATTAATATTTTTTTGAGTAAAAGTATTGTGTTTTCTGTAAATTACATCAATCGAAATTTTTCAATCGTTGTGTATGGTCAAAAACTAAAAAAAGTTCATACTTTGCTCTTTTAAAATCAGTGATTTAATAAATTAAGTACACAAAAACTTTTTTAACTCTTTTTCAAAAATCTTGCAATTTTAATTCAACATTTAATAAACATGTAAAATTTTGTAAATTTAAAAATATTTACTTAAAATCACAGATTTTATTTTTGATTTTAAAAAAATTTGAATCCTCTGATTTTAAAAACATGTGCTATACTTTCCACAATTTAATAAATACTCGGCTCATGAGAAATAAAGACCTCCGCTTCGCGAGCAAAATGATTTCTTTTCGGCAATTTGTTTAAAAAAATTGCTGTTAACTATTTTAATAAATTAAAAACATGTTCCAGATTTAATTTTTAACAGACCAACGTATAATCTAATTGATCTATCATTCAATAACTTTTCTTTTAAAAAATGCATTTTAGGTTGGAATTATCTCAAATTTTATTTTAAAGGTCTTTTAACTTCATTTACCATGCTTTTCGTGGCTCAGTCGGAATAGTGCTCAATTCCCACCGGGTGATTCTGGTTGGATGTAATTATCTCAACCCTTTTATTTTAAAGGTCTTTTCACTTCATTTACCATGCACTTCATGGCTCAGTCGGAATAGTGCTCAATTCCCATCGACTGATTCTGGGTTTAATCAACATCATCTCTTAAATTTTATGATTTTTTAAGTAATACTCAAAATTTTATTTCCACAGTTAATATCTTGCAGAGCAATTTTTTAATCGTTAAGATCATTTATTATGCCACGATCAAATTGGGTTTTTTTTTTTTTTACAAAAGAATATCTTGCCTATTTTATGATTTCTTCTAAAATGAATGAATATTGATGCGTTTAAATGAAAATGATTTTCAAAAAGTTCATACGTTGATCATTTAGAATCAGTGATAAAAAATAAAATGTCGAAAACTTTGTTTTTCTACGAATTTTAAAAGAACACTCAAAATATTTAAATCAAAACCCTTTTTTCCTGTGTGTCAAACATTTAAAAAAAATATGCTCACAATTTTAATTAAACATTTAATATAGTTGTGAAATTTTGTAATTTAAAAAAATTTCCGCTTTTATGTCTTTTTTTTCCAACATGCAACTATTTTTAAAAATGGTACATTTTCGTTTCCCGGAGCTAAAAAATTGCAAAGTGAAAGAGTGAATAATAAAGTCGCACTGTTCACCTACTTGAAATTTTGAACCATGGTGAAGTGACGAGAGCAACATCTGAGCTGCCCCCTCCCCCCCCCCACACATCTCTCGACAGATTCATCATGCATCGCTCCACTTAACAGCGGATCTTCAATGTTAGCCAAATTGCACAAGAACAGTAATAATTAACTGTGGGAAACCACATCCAGAATTCTACATTTTGAGTGCTTTCAGAGCATGGGAGGAAAAATAAATTTGGCAACCTTACCCCCCCCCCTTCCTTCTTTTTTGCCACTGAAATGGATATTAATAAATGAGTTTCATTTTTAATGCCATTTTTTAAGCAAACAGCATTGCACAATTAATTGCTAAATGAACATTTTTAATCAATTTATTATTTCAAAACCTAAGAAGGAAATTATTGTTAAAATAATGAATATGTTAGTTTTGTTTAATATACTTTTTTTCCCTTAGATACATTTTTAAACAATTTACCACAAACACAGAGTGGAATGAAAAACTATAAAATTAAAATAAAATTCTAAAATGTTTTTATCAGATAGTATTATTTTCTTTTTGAATGTTTTTTCAGTGAATGTAAACATATAACTAGGCTTTCCCCCAAAGTGTTTTTTATAATACTTACATATGTTTATTCAAAACATTCAGGGGAAAAAATCATATCAATAGCTGCATGTAGAATTTTTTTTTTATTATTTATAAATATTAAATTTAAATTAATATATTTTTTAAACCAAAAGAGTATTTCTATTAATTCATTACTAAATTAATTATTTGTTAATAAAAAATATATTGTCTATTATTTTGGATAAAAATACATTTTGAAACTAACTGTAGGTAAAGATTAATTGATTAATGAAAATATGAAATAAATTTTATTATTTTAGATTCTTAGAAACTATCTATTATCAAAAATGATAGAGAGAGAAAAGAAACCTGTCTGACATTGGTAAGACGTGAAAGAAATTTCAAAAAAGGGAATTGTAATGTGTTAATGTAGAAATTACACTCACACACCAGGAAGTTCTGACCCTAATAAGGGAAAGGGAATTTCCATGGCAATATATTGTGCATTTGAATATGTCTGTGCAATGCCGGGTTAAATGGAGGGGAAAGAAACCTGTCTCATAATGCAAAGAATTGAGCAAATTTTGAAAAAGAGAATTTTAATGACACAGTTATAGAAATCACTCACATGACACACATACACACACAGAAGTGCTGTTGTCATGAAGAAAAAAGGAAATTAACTTAGGGATTAGGTTGGACACTCGGTAAAAGCCAGTGCAACGCTGGGTCATGCAGCTAGTTATTATATACTATTCATTTCTATCCAAAAAAATTATGCAGTTTTCATATTTTCTATGCAAATTTTAAGTTTGATGTTAAAGTATTTCACAATTATTTTCTTATGTCTTGTGGTCGCCAATGTTAATAGGTTGTAACAGGTTATTACTTCAAAGTATGTCTATTATTGTTTTATGAAAATAGTTTCAAGGGTTTTTATATTTTTATTTTTTGGTTATACAAAGAATTTTCAAATTGTGCTAGCTCAATAATATAAGTGAATAAAGGGGAAGGTTGATGCCTTGAAACAATGTTTAATCTTAGTCCAAGTGCTTGCTAATGTATTACTGTGATCCCTACTGTTTTGCTTATATTCCTATATATTTTTTAGCTGTAAGCTAAATTTATATCATTTTAGTATATGATTAATAGTTATATATATATGCAAATAACTTTTTGAAACTGATATAAATATTGAAAGACTCTAAACTGTAAATTAATGAAATAGAAATCACTAGAAAAACTACAAATATTTTCAAAGGTATTATATTCTTGTACAAATATTTTCTAAGGTATATATATTCTTGTGATCCTGAATCATAGTTTCGTTTTTTTTTTATATATTGTTACGTAGATCGGGGCTCGAGGATTTTATGCAAAATCAGTCATAAACAACAAGACAGTTCTTTAAGAGCGATGAGTATTTACTGTCGAAAATCAATCCTTGGAACACAAGATTCAGCACCAAAATTCACAGAATAAATAACAGAAGGATTTCACACCTTCAACAGCACTCGGACACAATAAGCAGTGTCTAAAATACACGTATGTAAATGACTATTCACAAGCACAGCCGAGCTGATCAAGTTCAAGGCAAGTCTACTAATCGCTAATCTAAACAATGCTCACTACTCGCTGAATGAAATCAGACTGACTGTTGCAGCGAGTATCGCTCTATTTATAGCAGGGGCCGAAATTTCTGGAAAGATGCGCTCGAGTCACAGATCGTGAAACTAGTGGATTTCTCTACTGATTTCTAGAAGAATCCAGAGGGTCCCGAACTTGCCAACTTGGCTCTATTGCCAATATTTCGCCAAGTTCCCATTGAATCACCATTATAACGTAAGGGACGGCGTTGCTTGTGAATATTACAATTTTAACATGAAATAAATATAGCATAGAGTATTATAAAGGCATTGCACATCCAAATACAAATTCTTCACATTATTTTATACAAAATTCGTAACAATATATATAAATTAGTATAAATTGTTCCATGAAAATTTTTTTCTTGGGAACCAGTAAAGTGACTTTAGAATTTTCTGCTTATTTACTAAGTTTTTAACATGTTCGTATATAAGCACTTACTGTAAATGCTTAATCCCTTAATTTGTTTGCCCATGCATTATACAACCACAGATATTTTCTCCTTTTCTTTTTTTTTTGGTTAGTAGTATTTCTTATTCATTTTTATAGGGATTTTTTAATTAATATTATAAAAAATATTTTTAATATATGGCGTATTTTATTCTTATTACTGATGCTTTTCAACCGGACAGGATTTTCTTATGAAGAAAAGAATTTAGATTCTTGAAATCTTTGTTCTACTCACTTGTGTATTCAGTTTGGTGTATTTTTTTAAAAAATAATGGATGAAATAGCAATGAAACCTCTTTCTTGTTAGAGGATAAACTGAATTGGGAATGTAATTCAGAACTGTTTTCTAACTATCCGGTTTTCAGATTAATCATTCAGAAAGAAAATATCAGCATTATTTTTGTTCATAAAATGTTTGAAATTATAAGAAAAGAGGAAAACAGTATTTCAGAAAGATTTTTTTCTCAGTTTTTGACATTGAAATAAGGAACTCGTATGTTGTGTAGTGTAAAAAAGTGGAGAAAACACACAGCTAGTGTTTAACTAGGTCTCATTAACCACATTATTGAAAAGTATCATTCAGGAATAAATTTCAGATGTTGCCTCAACAAGTTTCTGAGTCTAATCCTTCAAGACTGACAGATATTTTTTCAAAATCATTTAGCCCACCAATAAGAAATTAAAGCAGCAAGACATTGTGCAGTTTGTTGTTCGAGAAGAAATTAAAATATAAAGAGAATCTGAAAAAAGAGGAGTTATTTCTGTTCTTTGCATTAACCCATGTTTCAAATTATACCATACAATAAAGACTTGTAAACAGTTTGGAAAAATATGAACTTCAAAAATTTCAATTGGTAGAAGAGAATTTTTTAATGATATATGAAATATTCTTCTAATTACATGCAAAATATACATACAGAAATCAAACATTAAAGTGTTTTATGTTCCAAAACTTTTAAAATAAAAAAATGGCATACAAGTTATAAAATGGAAATAAAATTCTTTCATTTTTTTCTTTCTATTAAGTATGCTGTGCATTTTTTAAAAAGACATTTTACTTAAAAAAATTGACCAATTAAAGGGTTAAAGAGATTTCTGCTAAAATCATAATATTAATACTTTACTCATACTTACCAATTTTTTTAAGTGTGCCTATCGAGAATATAAAATTATTTGTTTTGTGTTAATTTTTTTCTGCATATATAATCATCAGGTTGAATGCAAAACATACCTATATTCATATATATGGATATCTTTTCCACCATTCATCTTCTCTATCTGATAAAGGAATAAATTGAAAAAAATAATAATATTCTTCTGCAACAGTTTTTGTGCACCACATGTGTTGTCTCTTAAATTTTTTTTAATCCCTTTTGGAAGCTAATATATTTACTTTGCTATAAAGGGATTTGTAAGTTATGAAGATGCAGATTTGGATCTTTTGACCAAGAGGATCAGAATACAATCACCAGAAGTATTTATTTGACTACAATCGTAGAGGAATTATGGCAGTTGTGAATAGCAGCTTTTAACTTTTAATCATTATGTATTATCTGGCTGTTGCGAAACATAACTGCCATGCAATTTATCTCAGTACTGTAGGTAAATATTTTATTTATTTTTTAGAGAGCATTTCGAGAACAAATATACATTCAAATATATATGATTTCTTTATTGCACATGAATAACATTTAGTCTGTGTTATTTTTTTTAAAAAAATAAAAGTTAAATTTGAAATATTTCCACTTTGCAAGCTTTTTTCTATTTTTCATAACCTCTTTTCTAACTGAGACTCGTTTCTACTCTTTTTTAATGACTTTTTAGCTACTACGAGAGTTGCATGATGTATATATATTTTGTACTGCTAATTAAATATTTGATATAAGATGCTAATATAATTGTTATAGTTATCATCTATAATACTTTCATGTTTTTATATGCAAATATTTTTCATAGTTTTATTTGCTTATTTATTTCAGTTTACTGTACCTTGGGGAAAAATTTATTTTGTATGCAATTTTAAAAATAATAAATACTAATGTAAGTGTTAAAAATAACTGTTTCAAATGCCAAACAGTTTCAATGTTTTTTTACTATTCTTGGAACTTTTTAAAGCTGGGGATTTGTAACTAATATTTTAGGAATTATATATTAAGAATTTTTTGTCACATTTCACATCAATGATCATTTTTTAGTTGCTCATGCTTGTATTTATCTTTAGGAAGCATGTCTCAGTTGTTGCAATCAATTTGGGGCCCATTAAAACAAAATGAAGTAACAATTTCATTTTACACGAAACAAATATTAGAAGGCTTGAAATATCTGGTAAAGTATTATTTGAATTTTCTTTTGCTAAGTTATGAGTTATAACAAAATTATTAAAAACTAACAGAAATGATGCAAACCTTTTACTGTATTCTTAAATAAATTTGAAAAATTTCCAATGTAATGGTGTCTGTATTTAGGTAATGTTACTTATACCAATGAATTTAGAAACAAGGTTTTCTTTTACAGGGCAATGCTTATTGTTTTGTGTGATCACAACTTGTTAATTACTATTATTAGATCATTAAAAAGTAGGAATCAGAGTGCATCATTCCATTCTAATTGCACTGCTTAGCATAATGTATTTTTTTCTAATATTTGTGTTCAGTCATTTTAATATTAGCAACATTTCAACATACTATGATTCTTGTGTGAAGTAGCCTTTTCTTAAATTTTATTCTGTTAAAATTATAGGTATTAAAAGTGGTTTTGTGGTAAAATATTTCTTTTTATCAATAGATTTAGAGGAAATATGACATGATGATCAATTTAGTATATTTTAGTGGAATTAGAATTTCTGCAAAATATTTGAACAAGTGAAGATTATCAATTTTATTCTAAAAATTATTCTGCAGCATTTTCAAAAAATATGATCATTGAAAAAGGAAATAAAAGCATTAATTATAAAAAAAAATGATGCAACAATTCATTTGGTTTTTATGAAAAATCGACTAGGAAAGATATTTCTCTTATTTGTTTTTTTCTGAAGTTGTTTATTTGTAACTTGCATATTTATTTTTTTTCTATTTCAATTGAATTTTCCTTGGTTTTTTAATAATGCTTTTTCTTTCATAAACAGTATTTTATTTTACACATCACTATATGCGATAAATTGCTTTAAGAGTCTTTTAGAAAATTACGAGTCTACCCCAGAATATGTCTTAAAATAGAAAATTTTTTAAATTTATGTCATGTTTTGATTTTAGTAATTTTAGGTTAATAGGATATTCAACTTCACTGCTTTTTTCACTTTGAATGGATGCATTTTTTCTTGTATGCATATACTCATATTTTAGTTCCTATATATTAATTCAGTAAATTAATCCATTTTGCATTATAGTTGAAAATTGTTTAACTCTAAAAGGTTTCTGAATTTTAGTTGCCCTTTATTACAAATGATATATATTGCTTAATCCACTAATTTATCTTAAAATTCAAACCTTACTATCTGAAAAACTGTTTATATATATATATATATATATATATATATATATATATACATATATATATATACATATATATATTATATACATGTTTGATCTTAGCTTTAAATACACCAGACAACCTAAAGTACTGCTTTTCCTGAGGGCATTAATTTTAATGATGCATGTATCCTTAAATTTAATATTTATATTGATATATCTTTTTCCTTTTTTTTGTAGCATGATCAGAAAATAGTTCATAGAGACATAAAAGGTGATAATGTTCTAGTGAACACATACAGTGGTGAAGTGAAAATATCGGACTTTGGTACATCAAAACGTTTAGCTGGAATTAAACCTGCAACTCGGTCCTTTGCAGGTATGTAAATACTGTAGTGTTATGTTAATTTTTTTTCTATTTTTAACAAATTTGTTCTGTAGTGCTTACTAATTGTATTGAAAATAGAGATGTAAATGTTATTGGTGTTTTTAGAAAGTTGCAATACTCTCCTATTAAATTTTTCTGAATGGCAAACTGAGATTCTCATTACATTTCTTGTTAGGTATCAATAGAATTAAAAACCGAGAATGTGTTGCAGTATCATCAATGGTAATAGTGGATAAATCAGGCCTTTGCCCAGGCACAACAAATTTGAATTCATAAACATGATAAAAAAAACTTCATCCTGGCATGCCTCCACCCTTCACTGAGTCCAACAAGGGAGGCAGTGTGTCAGTCAACTGACATTAGTCAGGCTCAGCACTTACCCTGAGTACATCAGAGTCGGGAAAACCTGAGACCCCTTATCCGCAGCTCTAGCCCTACAGCAATGTCTCTCCAGGGACTCCACAGAGTCTTATCACCAGTCAATTGACTGGAGTGGGCTCATTTCTGCCTCCCGTGTACAGCGATACATGGGCCAAAGGGAACGCAAAAGGTATCCCCAAAAAACCATTTTCCTCCTTGTGGAACCCCACACAGGGCAAAATGTGGGTTAGGAAACCAACAGTGTTAGTAAAACACAATACGAATATCGGAAATAGTAAAAATAAAGTTAGTAACCAAATTAACACATTGCAAAATGAAAACCAAACTGTGTTTATAACAGTGAATAATATAATACAGTCAAAAATAAACAAATTTAGAACTCTAATCATGTATATTTCTCAAATATTTATCTGTAGTCTTAACCGGAAAAAAGGAAAGAAAGAGGAAAGTTGATGACAAGAAGGAAGGCCGGAAAATTTATTAGGATCATTAGGGTGCCCCGGGGTCGTGAAACCCGTGTTTACCGAAGACAGTAAGCCCCTTGGGAAAATTAAAAGATCACTAGGGCACTTCGGAATTGTGACATCTGTAATCTAAAGAAGATGAGATCTTTGAGGGGGAAGTATAATAAGAAAGTAGGGAAATAGAGCGATCAAAATTGGCAAGAGAGACAAAATACAGTATTGTGACTTTATCAGCAATGTTATATAAATTAAATTTTATTCTCACAGTTTACTCATTCAAATTCATTGAAAGAGTATTAATATTTAGTTCAAAGTAGTTATTAGTCCAATTTGAAAAAGTGTTTTCTATATATCAGAGGCAATTAAATGTACAATAGCACGAAATTTGTTGTTGTAACTAATTGAATAGCCAGAAAATATAGTGCTAATTCTAAACCTCTAACTATGACTTTAATAGATGTTTCTCAATATCTTATATTTAACTGGAATAATTGCTTGTATTTTTTTAAAGGAACAGTGAGTGAAAAAAATTTTAGGCAAGAAATTTTTTTTATTTTTAGTTGTCAAAAGAACTTTGTGGTGGCTGGGTCCTACCTCGGACCCCGCTCACACCGCCCGGCGTGTCTCTAAGTGTGGGAGGAAACATATCATCACCAACAAACGCCATAATAACAAATATATTTATTCAAGACTGACAAACACTTAAACAATCACAAGTTTAACTATAAGAAGAAACCTAGGAGTGATTCCTTAAAACGTCGATTAATCCTAATACTCAGTTCTAAGTAAACCCGGCTACCAGAATGGACAAGGAGAAATATCACTAACTGACCTCAGGCCGGTACTGAATCTATTATCATAGATCTTCAATATAACAATTTACACCTTTTAATTTATACCCTTTAAATGCACGCTAAGTTCATGAAGTAATTCTCCGTTGTTACTTATGTGACAGCTTGGCAGCTCCTTCTTTCTTACAATTACACACACACACAAAGACTATATAGTCGAACTAATTAACATATAGCTATCTCGTGTTTTTCCCGAAAAGGCTGTGAAATAGTATAAATGCTAGCCCCAAAGTTTCCCAAGAGGATTAGTTCAGAAATCTCGCGAATAGCCCCGTCACAACTTCAAAGTGACAAAATATCAGAAAGGTAAATCGTTAAATAAAGATGTTCATAAAAAAATATGAACAAATATACCTTGATTCATTCGGACGAAAAATGTATCCATTAAGATATTGTAAAATCAGTAAGGCTAGAAAAATTTGTATAAAATTAACTCGACACAAATAAATGTAAATTCAACTTTCCTTAATAGAAAATATTTTACTCTGGTTATCTTACTGTCTAAAATATCATTTTATATTAAGATACGTGTTATCTTTTTTTTGAAGTGGTCTTTTAACCACTCATGGTAGGATTAGATGTATATAAAATGTTGGTAGTTTTAGGTAAATTTTCTCTTCATTGTTTTTTCTATACAAAATTTTAATGCGTCAGATTTTATGGAAAACGAAATATTTTGTGTGTATAGTATTATGCTCTTGTAATGTAAAAATATAATTGAGGTAATAATAAGTTTTTTGAACTTCTTTTATAGGCACTTTGCAGTACATGGCACCAGAAGTTATTGATAAAGGTCAACGGGGCTATGGTGCTCCTGTGAGTACTTATAATTACCAGACAATGTAGTGAATATTTAAATTGATTCTTGCTTGCATCTCTGCATAACATAATAGATTATTGTGTAGTATTTTGTATGATGCTTAAAATAGTAATATATTGCTTTTTCATTTGGATGGAAATCTGCTGTGATAATTTTCTTCATGTTTTATTGAAATCATAATTTTGTGGCACAGTTGCATTGGGATGATGATCGTTTTTAATATTGTAATGCTGATAATGCAATCAAAACAATACGTAATATAATTGAGAATTATAGTGAATCTTCCAATTACAGAAAACTTATTTTAACTGTACTTCACCAGAAAGCCACAGTTTTATATGGCAGTGTCATATATATATATATGTTACATTTATAAGAATATCTTTGACTTTTAAATATTATTATTTCATAAAATGTTTATTTACAAGTGAAGCATTTAGTACAGGACAAGGATAAAATTTATAAATTTTTGCTAAGAAAAAATTTAGTTATCTTTCATAGTAACTGTGTGAGATCGATATAGTTGTTAAGTGTGGTTACATTTTTTGAGCTGTTTTATGCTCTAAATGGCTTGGATTTTGCTACTGAAAAAGAAAGAGAATGAAATAATTTGTTTTATATTCGTGATTCATAAGAAATCAGTGCATTTGTGCAGGTTGAAGAATACCTTACACATTCTTTGACTGTGCAAAATTTAATGAGTATGTTTAAAATTGTGGCATTAATGAATTATTTTTGTTGGAATATTTTTTTTCTTTCTCATTCTATTATAGTAATGATGAAAATTTCAATATGAAATATATTAAACTCCATACTTTTGAAGAATTTCTCTGGAAGAGAAATTTATATTAGTTTGGTATTACTACTATATACATCTATTTTTACATGGTAGATAGATTCTGCAGAAAACTGTGTCAAGGAGAGTTATAGCTTGCTTGTAAAATGCAGGATGGATTCTACATTCTTAAAAAACCACGAAGATGAAAAATCGAACTCTATTTAACTCAGAAAACCATATGAGAAACGAGATAAAATGTTTTTGTACTAAAAATCTTTACAAATACATACATGTTTCATTTACTAAGTAAAATGAGGAATGGAATTCATGTGTAGGTTCTAAAAAAAGAGGAAATCTTTTAAGTAAAAATGGTAATAAATTATTCTGTTATAGTTCATAATCACATTTCTTTACTCTGTGATTAATCAAAATCTCTATCTGCAGGAATAATGACATTTTGATATGATATACTGCTTTCTGTAATATTTTGTAGCATTTTCTCAATCAAATTTTTTTATTTATTTATTGCCTTTTTGTTTTGCAAGTTCTTTATATAATTCTTGATACCCTGCTGAAAATCTTCTGATTTCGAAATTTTAGGGTGCATTTGACATTTAGATCAATGTTTAAGTAATAATTTTCTAGAATTCGCTACATTTGAGTAAAACATTTTTTTTGTATGAATTTCGATTTCATCCTGTCACATAACAAATAAGTGGTCCAAAATCGTGTTCTAGAGTTAATCAGCCACTTGTAAAAGAAAGACAAACTGGTTTTTTCCCCTCAGACTATGTTATCTCAAAATCATGTAAGTAAAGAGTTGGATTCATGTGAAACCTAGTTAGGAGACTGTCTGAATGTGTTCTTTTTAAGTACTCTCCTCATATTTTGTATTGAACATCCACTAGATCAGTGATACTCAACCTGCTGGCCGCACATAGACCACCAGCCTTTTCTGAGTGGCTCGGTCATGGCCTATTGCACCAATAGTCCAGTCATATTAGGGTTTTGCTGCGGAATGAGAGATAATAAGCTGAAAACTTCTATAGACCTTTATTTTGTCACTCTAAATGTTGTCTCAAAAGTCTCATAAGATCTCGTTTTCGCGTCTTAAGATATTCAAGGTCAAGAAAATCGGTTTTTTTCCCCCCAAATATCTCGTTTCCTATGGCTTTAGTGGTATTTACAATTATTATAAATATTGTAGAGAATAAAGTTTTCTATAACGTTAATTGAATCATTTTTTTATACATCGAACCGTTTTTGAGATAGATGGCGCTGAATGCGGAGCACTTAATTATCTACAGCATAACGCAAGGTCAACTGTTAGTCACATGACATAATACGTCCTATAAAGTCTATAAACCTTAAAAATAGATATAGTTACAAACATTTGGCATTTTTTATTTGTTATTACATTACATTTATTAATAGTTTTCATTCAGCAAGTATTTATTTCTTTTATAACACTTACATGTTTGCGTAGTTCGAAAGTTGTTGACAAATATGCTTAAGGTATTTTTTTAATTATATTCTATTTTTTATATACTAATTACATTTAAAGTACTGAAAAAAATAAAGCAATTAATTCTTAATTATATTTTTATTTAGAAATATCGTTTTATATAATTATTACAATCAAAATTAGGATGTGTGAAGAGGTTTCACGAAAATTTTAATAATAAGATGAACACATGAATGTTATTTTTCTTTCTTCCTCTTCTTCATTGTCTTCCGGTCCCTCGAAAATTTCCAATTCATTCTCATTATTTTCGTTGTGAAGGGTATTTGTCTCCAAATCTAGAACGATTTCAGGATCAAAAGTACAATCTTCATCGAGATCGCTCTCGTGTCGTGAAGCATAAAAGCAAGCTTGCCCATTATACTGGCCACAAGCTGAAAAACATTACAACCCCGATTTCCTACATCCACAGCGTGAACCACGACCATTTTTGCAGTTGCAAAATATTGTATTGAGTAATTCATCTGGAGCATGTAGTAATATTATCGAGATCGATTCCAAGAATTCATTCAGCAGAATCCAACCACATTCCTGGGGTTCTAAATCATTCCGTAACCAAATTTAAACTTGATAATATACACTGCTGATGTGTTGATGAGCCTCTTTACTTGTTGGTGGAAGATTGGATAACTGCACGGGTTTGTTTAGCTTGGTTGACTTGATGAATTGAATGTAACGAAGATTATTAATACTGTTCTCGGATTTTTGAGCATTGTATATCGCCAACAAGACTCGTACTCCATTTTCATGTAATGTTTTTACAGGACAGTTTTCTTCTTGGACTAGTTGATCTAAATACCGAACATTCTCTAATATTCTAATGAAATTGTTTTTCTGTTTTTTAAAAAATGTAGATTTTGTGTCATAGCCACTAAATGCGTGCAGAAATAAAATGTGCTTTTTACAATGAGGATATTTATCAAAACTTTTGGAAGAGCATTTTTGAGTTTTAACATTCCATTTGCCAACTTTTTAAAGAACACTTCTTCTTAATGTGCTTGAATACGTCCAATCAAAATGACGAGCAAATCAACTTCTCCTACTATGACGTCAGTCCTGCAATGTTCGAATTCTTCAATAGCTGTTTCTACGATAAGAACATCTACATCTCTGACCTGTTTTCTCGTGATATCTACGAATTCTAATTTTCCAATCAACATGTTAATAAAATATTTTTTATTACATTGATTCGACAAAAATTTCTCTTGGCGAATTGATATGATCATTGTTTCGTCGGAACAAACTTCATTCGATTTTGATAAAGCAGCAGTTCTTAGCTGTCTCATTGCTTTTTTGTTTTTGCTATAGTCTGAGTATCCATCAAATACAACTACAGTTTTAGAATCATAATGTTTTTGTAAATATTTTACGTATTTATCTAAAATTATCGAAAAAGTATTGTCTTTACTCCATGCGACGTGATGCAAAAGAAACCCACCATCGATAATGTATGTAACATTTTTTCTTTGAAGTCGAAATCGACAGGAGTCATATTGTCATATAATGTCGCTTTCGTGGTATTTCATATATCATAATTATCAAAAAAATTGATGGATATGGACTTAGTTCATATTGGAGATATTCTTGAATATTACATTCAAACTGTTTGCTTTCAGTTGTTGTTTGGAAGAGTAGCAATAGATCAATTGAAACTGTACAACCTTTAATTTTGATAGATTTGTTGACAATCGAAAGCGATAAAACCTTATCGGATCGTATTAACCTTATTTCATGAAATTTTAAACCAGATATCTTTACCAATGATTCTAATCCGATTTCATGGGCTTTGTGACAATTAATTTGATCATTTCCAACCATTACATAAGCTAAAGATACCAATTGTTGCGTATTTAGAAAAAGATTATGAAGTGTAAACCATTCAACTAGCTCACTTACATCAGTATTATCTCTTTTTACTCTTGAATCCTTAGCATTAACATATTGTTCAGTAGAGTTTAAAGAAATGGTATAAAACTTCTCCATCTCCTCACAAATTGTATTTGTAGCATACATAGCAAACGCACATCTACATAAAACACTTTCTTGCATACTTCGACTGCGAGATACTCCCTCTTCTGTCTTCATAGATTTCATTAGACTCTGTTCGATAACCATATCTGTCCATGTACCAGAATTAAATTTCTGTTCGTTTCATGGTGTAAAATCCATTTTAAAAGTTCTTAAAAGTCTGTCCATCCATTGTATTTTAGAAATCGATTCTATCTTGAAGATATAAATGTGCAGACTTCGCATACAAAAAAATGACCACTAGCATGAAAATACAGCAGCATTCTTCGTACAACATTAAGATGTTTTTTGAAAAGTCCCAGTCTTTCAGCACGAATGATGTTGGGTGCTATTGATACCATTTCGAAATATCGCACCCATAATTGTGCTGTATAACATCGAGCTTTTAATTCATTCAGTTTATTCTCAAATGGATCAATAAATAAGTATAAGTTACCTACACCAACACTTTCATAGGAAACATTTCGGCACAATTGATTTATTCAGTTAATTCATTTAACACAAATCTTCAATCTTAATGTTTTCGAAGATCATCATTGATAATTGCAAGTCGTAATAATGTATGACCTCTGATACTTCTTGAAAAAGCGTGACCATTCAACATTCTATCGACTGAATTTGTAGCATATATTTTACCTAGAGCTTCTTTTGGTCCACTTCCGTCCATTATATATCCTATGGATCCAAGAAAGGACATGAGCATATGAATTCCTCCTAATTTAACAGCTATCTTACAAAATTCTGAGTTAGCATCTGATGCAGCATCTATTTCACAAGCTTTAGAGTAGAGAGTTTGATCAAAAGTAATTAAACACGTTTTTTGGTTAAGTAGCTTGGCAATATTTGCAGCACAATGTAAAGTAGTATAAATTGTGTCAATGTTACTGGCAGGATGATCAGTAAAAAGAAGAAACATAACCTGAGAAAAAGAAAAAGCCTTATTATATTTAGTGAGCTGTTCCAGAAAGCCATTCCACCAGGAAACGATGAAATATTCTACGAACAGATGAGGGTTATTAAAAAAATTACTTGATTAAGGAAAACTATCGATAAATATAATGTAATAATTAATGAAAAATGCCAAATGTTTGTAACTATATCTATTTTTAAGGTTTATAGACTTTATAGGGCGTATTGTGTCATGTGACTAACAGTTGACCTTGCGTTATGCTGTAGATAATTAAGTGCTCCGCATTCAGCGCCATCTATCTCAAAAACGGTTTGATGTATAAAAAAAAATGATTGAATTAAAGTTATAGAAAACTTTATTTTCTACACTATTTATAATAAATGTAAATACCATTAAAGCCATAGGAAACGAGATATTTGCAAAATACGATTTTCTTGACCTTTGACCTTGAATATCTTAAGACGCGAATACGAGATCTTATGAGACTTTTGAGACAACATTTAGAGTGACAAAATAAAGGTCTATACAAGTTTTCAGCTTATTATCTCTCATTCCACAGTTGACCCTTTTTTTTGTCTAAGATGACTGGGCTACAAGAAATTATGTTATTGAAGAACAATGTACTAAAAATCTAATGTTAAATCCTATCAATCAAGCAATCAATACTATAAATTTTACTGTCAATATCCTTTTTTTTTAGAATATAAACAAGGGGCTTGGTCTTGTTTGAAAGGAAATCGAAATTACCCCATAACTCAGTAAAAAATGCATATAAGTAAATATTTATGTGTATTTAATAGAGAGGTTAATATAGTGTTAAAATAAAAGCTAGAAAAAGGAGTTTTATGGTTTTAATTAATTTTGCTGTAGGTCTTATAGTGTTTTTCTCTATTATCTTCATGTGGCCCGCGTGAAAAATTTGTTATAGGTATGTGCCCTGGCAGGAAAAAAAAGGTTGAGTACCCCTGTACTAGATGCTGTTCCAGCAATTACGATCAAGATTACCATTCTCCTACAGTGCTTAGAATTTTTTTTATTCATTTTAAATCATTAGCATTATCTAAACAACATTATTTGTCTAAATACTTATGTCCAGGAAAGTGATTAGTGAAATCGATTGAATAACTTATTTATAGTTATTTTCTTTCAACATATCTAATTGCATTGTCAGATTTTCCATTTGATATTGTGTGTACATGTGTTGATGGGATATTTACATTTTGAATGCTTTTCATTTGTTTGATTCATATAAATATTTGATTTTTTTATACTTTAATTACTAAATTTATTTATTTATGTATTTATCCCCAATTATCTCTATCAGGCTGATATTTGGTCTCTTGGTTGCACTGTAATAGAAATGGCAACTGGAGAGCCTCCATTTGGTGAGGTATGTATAATACTCTTTAATATCATGTTTATTCAAAAATTAAAATTTTCTTTGAAGTGATGTTAGAAGCATATTCAAGACTTAATGATCATGACAATGCCAATTGTTTCTTTTAATATCTTTCATAAGTTTTTAATAAACTAACATTCTTATTTTTATTGGTTATATATTAGGAATAATTGTTATTGTATGAAAGCTTTAATATTCATATGAATAAAACAGTGCACACACAGTATGTGTTTTAAATATTCAAGGCAATCTAAATTTATACCTAAATCTGTACTAAAAATTAAATCGATGTTTATAGCCAAATTATAAAAATTTGTTGCAAACAGGTTTTACTATACATATGTATGATACACATTTTCACATAGTTTTTTTCTTCTTTTTTTATAGTTAGGTTCTCCTCACGCTGCAATGTTTAAAGTCGGTTTTTATAAAATGCACCCAGAAATACCTGCAGGCATGTCTGAAAGAGCTCAGAATTTTATCAAGAGGTACTAAATGAATTAAGCAATTTTTATTAATTATTAAAAACATTTTACTTCTGTAATTCTGAAATTATAATATTTGGTGAAAAAGTTACTCAATTGATAGAATTTTATCTAATTTTCTCTTTGTTTTATAAATTTTATTATGTCCTTTCTTCTCCCCCCCCCCCCTCAGAGCAACATCTAAATCTGAGGTTTAGGTCATGTTTAATCTTTCAACCACCATAATTTCATAAAATAATTGTATGAACATCAATGCAATTAATTATGGCTGTTTTGTATCATTTTACTGAAATTAGAGATGACAAAATAAAGTATATTGGTTATCAAACAATTTGTAAATATACAAATTAAATGTTAAAAAAAGTTTTGAGAACTATTACAATATATATTCAATATATTATCATCATTGCATATTATATCATTTCTGAAGTTGTATTAACTAATGATATAAAATATTTTATTTCAAGATTATTTCTTTTGTAACAATCAATTGATTTTAATAACTTTTCCTGGATCTTTTTCTGTTCTTTTACCTTCTCCTTTCACATATTTATAAAAATATTTGAATTTACATTCAATTTGTCACTAACATTTTGTCCTGATTTTCTAATAAAAAAATACATTTCAATTTTACATTGGCTGTATTTCTTGTATTGAACCTTTAATAGGAGGATGTTAAAGCAAAATATAATTATGAAATGAGAAAAAAATATATATGAACTATGTTTTGAGAAAGAAGGAAAAATATATGTAATGAAACTAAAATTACCACTGTTAAAATAGTGTGCAATTCATCCTGTGAAGTAAAAAAAAAAAAAAATTTCCCTTGTTTTAATGTTTATGTTGAAATCATTGCAATTTTGTTTTAAAAAATAACTCCCTTCCAGTTTTTTAAATATAACAGTCTTATTTTAATTTATTAGTTTAGCTTGATTTTCATAACTTGTTACTGAATCTTTTACAACCTAAAATATCATCTCAAAGGTGAATTTCAAATGTAGCCTGAAGTTTGAGTTTGAATATTGCCTTTTGGTGTTCGATCTATAACATACCATGAACGAATAACAGTTTGATGCTCCAGAGTTCGAGGATACATTTTTAGTGGCAAATGTATGGAAGCTCATGTAGGGGTTATTGATGTGGTGTAATTCATGATATATTTTTATTAAGTCAATATCCTTCTTATAGTATTGCATTAAAATATACAGTAATCATTAAAAATTGTTTAATTTGTCTCTCGTGATGAAAAATTTTGTTCAGCTCGTCGTACCCTAAACAGATTTTTTTTGTTAAGAAATAATATTAAATAAATTGAAAAATACCAATTAAGAAAAAAAGAAGCTGTTCAAGATTTTTAAAAATATTAATGTTGTATTGGAATAATCGAATCCATTTTTATTACTATACAGTTTGTTAAGCTATTGTGGGAAATAAAAATTTTTTAACTTGTTTAAAGATGAAACTATTCACACTATTCCCTCCCCATCAGTTTACTAGAAAATTTGTTTAAAAGCTTTGGTAATGTGAAGTTGCTTTAGTTGCAAAGTTTCTATGCCATTGTAACTTACATATCCATATAAGAACTATTAATTAAAAAAATTAATAGTTTTTCTTAGTAAGGACATCATGTGGGTTTTCTCTTTTTCTGATAACTCCAATTTAGATTAAAATATAAGGACAGAGAACTTTCTTCCTTCATTAAACTACTGTTAAATTTTTTGTTATAATCCCCCCCTTCTTACAATTATTCCATTTGTGAATGTAAAAAGGAATTTTTTTTCTAAATGAAAATCATGCTGATTATCTCCTTTCTGACCGTAACTGGAACCTAGCTTACAAAAGGAAGAAAATGCAAACATCTTTTTTCATTAAACTCTTGAAACTTTTTGTGAAAAAACGTAAAAAAGAACGATTTTTTTCTCTTCTTTTGACGAAAGTATGCTGGTTTTATCCTTTCTGTCCACGACTGGAGGAAAAAGTGAACGAAAATTTCTACAAATTTTAAACTACTGTGAAACTTTTTGTGAAAAATATTCAATTTTTCTTCTCATTTTTCGTAAGATCATTGCGATTCAGCTTTAAATGGTCTTATTTGCGAAAATCATGCAGATTTTCTCCATTCTTGTGAAACTTCCGTTTTAGTGTAAGAAAAAAATGAAACAGACATTAGGCTCTACGTTTCCCTGGGTACATTTTGCACTGTTGTATAACAAGTGGGGTTGTCACTTTACTAATTTTATCACCCAGTTTGATGAAAAAATATTCAGCTTTAAGGGGTTCACCAAAAAATAAGATACCAGTCAAAAAAAATTTTCTTTTTTATTAGATATGTAGAATTACTAGTTCTGTGTGTATTCAAAATCTGGGTTTTTAACGATTTCGAATCCGCACAGAACCAGATTTCTTTTTTCATTTTCTTCATATTTAATTTTCAAAATTAATATTTAATTCAAAATTTTTTTACAGTGTTTTGATTATATGCTTAATAAATTACTTGTTTTACATATTAGTTACTTCAAAACAATTGTTGAAAGCGTAGTTTGAATTATTATTGTTTTATCAAATGATTCACTATTTCTCTCTTAATGGATTGCTAATCAAGATATATGTCATCAAAACATTTTAAAGTTATTAGTATAAAAATATCTTCAAAATGCAATTTTTTAAATAATATTACTAAACATTGTCTTTCTAGATGTTTTGTTCCTGATCCTGATGAAAGAGCTACCGCTTCTGATCTTCTTTTTGAGCCATTTATTTTAGAGTAAGAATTTAATTTAAAATAAATGTTTTTTTTTTATTATTCAAATGTTAATTTCTTTCTCTTTATACTATATTTATATTGAAAATTTTCTTCAGACCAAGTGGGAAAAAAAAAGCTCCTAAAGAAAAGAAACCTCTTCCAGACTTCAATAGATCTATCTCAGGTACTTAATTTTCTGTTGAAAAAATTCATGATTTTGAATATATATTACTATACCGTATTACTTTGTAAAAGTCAATGTGTCTTTTGATTTTACAAATTTTAGAGCTCTCAGAATCTGTCTTGAAATTAACATAAAAAATATTAAATTCTTGTTCTATCATAAGAATAAATTTGGAAGCAATGTTTAGGCTGAATATTTATCTTCTGTCAATATATATACATGTGTAAACACTCTATTTTTCTCTTATATTTATCTAGAGTTACTTAACTTTATAAAATAAATCTGAAATTTAAAATAAAGTGGTGGCAAAAAGTCCTAAACACGCTCATTTGTTTGCTTAATTTTTGTGTTTGATTTAAGTTTTCGTTATGAAATTATCATACTTTCTTAAATTTTTATGGATTCTAATGCATTTTTTCTGCAGGTTTCAAATCTGTTACTAGTTTAATTCAACAAATATTTTTTGTAGGACAGCTGCCTGAGTACAAGAATGTGTTGGTCTTATAGAATAACAAAATTTAGAAATTTTTTATACATAGTGGAATAACACAGAACTTTACAAGTACAATACATTTAGTTAGAATTTTGAAAATTACATGATTGTTAAATGTTTAAACATCAATGTTTTATGGGCCAGCCATTTACTTTAATTACAGCTGTACATCTTTTTAGCATGGAATACACAAATTTCACAACAAGCTTTTTTATGGTCTCATGATAGGAAAAAAACATAAAAGCTTTAATTAACTCAACTTCATATGATGGTTTTTTCTATGAAATATCATGACCAATTTTATGCCTAGCTTTTCCATAGAATTAAGTTCTAGTCTGATCAGCTCATTCTATTCACAGTATTGTCTTCGAACCATTTCTGTGATACATTTGCAGTGTGAAATGGAGCATTTTCGTCCAGAAAAATCCGTGCGAGAGAGACTGATCTCCAAACAGATCTCCTGCTGTTGGTAGTAATTTATTTTGTACTCTGTATTATTTTGTAGTATTCTCTGGTTTTCCTCTCACAACGTTAAGTCTTCTAACAATTCAAGAAAACATGCATATCATCACTCTCGTCAGATGCTTTATTGTAGGCTTCATACTCTGAGAGCAGAATTCTTTGAGTGTGTCGTCTTACATAGTCGTAATTTTTGTTACCTGTAATGTAAAACTGATTTTCATCGCAAAATATTACCTTTTCTAACAAGGGGAAGGCATGACTAAGGAAATTCATTTTGGGACGAGACTTGATATAATAGTAGTAGTCCATTAGGGTGTCCAACCTTCAATGTATGTCTTCAATCATTTAATATTTAATAAATAAATTTATTTAATATAAAAAATAATTAAATGAATTAGTGGAAAAACTTTCGTGTGATTCGAACCCTGTCCGTCCGCATAGAAAGCAACTGCTCTGACAATTGTGCCAGTTAATTGCTATAGAAATTTGAATCTTAATTGTATAAAAGCTAGCATGAATTTCGAAGGCTATTTTCTCCGAATTGACAGTCCATTCGACGCTAATACATTGAGGGTTGAACACCCTAATGGAGTACTACTATTATACCAAATCTCGTCCCAAAATGAGTTTCCTTAGTCATTCCCTTGTAAGTCTTTTACTGTTCATAGTGATTGGTCCTTTGCCCGCATCAATCAGTAATGGTTTTGGGAATTTCAGCAGTTTCCCTCTCACAATTCATATGCAAAATTTCTCATTTGATGTCAAAATCCATTACTTCTAAATTTTTGGTAAATTAAAATATTTATCTGAAGTGAAATCGTGATCTCTCTTCAGGGGAAGTTGTTTTTCTCAGATTGTCCAGATCGCTTCCTGTTCGCAATAGAATTTGTTTCGGAATATTTTTTTCATTGTTCTCGCTATAGTAGAAAGTCCACTTAATACTTCAGTAGCAATATGTCACATAGAATAACCTTCCTACAAAAAATATTATTTTGTGTCTTCCGTTATAACCCAAAAAGGAAAATTTACCCATAATTCCAATATTATCCACCCATGCACTTAAAAGTGCAATAATCAACTACTTTTAATACATTCTGCATATTCTGTTTTCAAACCTTCATCACTACTGTTCTCTGATTGGTTAGAATAATGGAGCATTTCATGGGTTGAAAAAAGCAATAACTTCTTTTAGAAATGCATTGTGTTTGTCTTATGCCCTCCCCCCCCCCCAATATTTATAAAACTACTTACTTTACATAAATTCTACTAACAGATTTGAAATCAGCATAAAAAAAAAAGTATTAGAAACTTAAGATATATCCAAGAAATACTTAAGATACTATGATAATTTCATAACGAAAAGTAAAGTTAAACATTAAAACTAGGCAAAAAATTGAGTGTTATCAGGGCTTTTTGACACCACTGTACATGTATATGTATGCATGTTTATTATCAAGATCCCTGAGATTGTGTTTAAGGGAAGTCAAAGGAAATAAAGCCAATATGATCACAATAGTAAAGTTTTTTAATGTTCATCAATGTAGCATAATGGTTTGACTTTATAACAATTCATCTGTATTAGACATTAGTGGTACATTGATAGTATGACAATACATTGATGAGATGCTGTTCTACCTCACATTCAACTGCTGTAAAATGATATTTTCCAGCAGTACTGTGGATGGCAACAGACAAGACTTGCAGTATGTCCAATTGTTTTCTTGGCTTACTATGTTTTCTGATACTCAGCATATATGGGTTACAATTGGCCTGACCCCATTCTTAATTCGAGAACTATTTGCTGAGAATGGTGGAGAACATATGGGCTTCATCCATCAACTATCACCAGATTTTTAAATCTGTACTTCATAAATTTGCCACATGCATTACCACATGAGAGTATCCTATTGCATATCAATCTTCATCCGTTTTCAGTGCTGTATTAAACTTATCTTGTAAATAAAGTAAATTATTTACATTCATTCTTTGTCAGTGTATCAATTTTCATTGCAATCTACTCACTCTTTTATCGTGTTGCATTTTACTTTGTTCGGCAGTGTATGTATTAAGCGTAAAATTACATTTACTCTATATATGGAAATAAAAATATTTTTTTTATTCTCAGTATTGCTAAAATGTGTCATCTGCATGCATGTTCTCTAGTTTCCTTCTTTTGAGATATTTCCTGTAGTACAGAGTAATACGGTATGTTTCTGTTGTTATGTAAAGACTTATTTCGAGTATTTAAGTTCCAGAACGAGTTTCCAAGTTAGACAAGCCTGGAAAAGTGGAAAGATTCGCAAGTACTGGTGAAGAAAGGTAAGTAATGTTGATGTGTGAGATGACTGTATTTTTATTTTTAATGTTTCAGTTTGAATTCACTATTTCCAACATGTATCTTAAGATATGAAATATGCATTTGGAAATTTTGCTGTCCACTTTTCTGTTATGGGCATTTTTTTGGTGTATCGATTTTTGAATTTTTTTTTATTTAGTTCATCTGTCCTCCCACGTAGAAGTCCATCAAACTCCCTTAGGATTCCAACACCAAACTTCTCATTTAGGTATGATTAATTATTAATTGTTAATATATAGTAGTGTAACTGAAGGAAAAAGATCAATATAACTATACTTTAATCTTCAGTATAAATTAAACTCAAAGCTCGTGTTTTACAAACATTCAGGTGTGTTATAAGAAAAAATTTATTTAAATTATTTTAAAACTACGTTTTAGAAATTTTTGTTGAATTGATTTTTTATATTAATTTCAGTAGCCTTTATGATTATATTCTCTCATTTATAATTATCATTTAAATTAACTTAAGAAATTATCTTATTTCTGTGCTCTACAGATCTAAATGTTTGTATGGAAAATATTTCATATTTTAATGAAAATAAAATCATAATATTTAAATCATTTTGAAATGCTATTTGTGTCATATTTCAATGTTACTATTTAAATGCCTTAAAATATAATGATTTTGTTAAATGTAAACTGTTCTAAATTTCTCATTTTTCTGGGCTTTACTAATATCTAATTTTTATGTCTGTTGTATGATACTTTGGCTTGTGGGTCTTAAACTTTTTGCTCTTACTGAAAGTGGAAGCAATGTGTGATATTTTCTTTTTCCCAAAACAATTAACTTTTTAAAAAAAAATAAAACACAATGGTTTGATGTTGGTTTTTAATTGCCATTATTATTCCATTTCATAAATCTACTCAACTCTAAAATTTGATTCTCATTCTATGATTTTCCTTAAAAGAATTATCAATAAATATGCTTACATTTTGAAATTACCGTTTTGTTGCATATTAAATTTTATTTTTTTATTACATCCCTCTTTGGGTAGGAACTTGTTGCCGAAATATGTATTACTGAAGGATTACCAGTTTTCTTTTTCAAACCTTTTTTCTCTATCTTTAAAAAGTACAAGAATGAATTGCATGTAAAAGAAAATTTTTATTTGATGAATCCATTTTAAACCTGTTTTTAAGCTTTAAAGAAGCATATTCGCTATAAGTATGCTCTTTTCCCTACTACTATCATCAGTGTATTCTCATTAAAGATTTTATATGATCAGTAGGAAGTATTCTGAGTGATCTGCATGTGTATTATGTATAAGTATCGAATAAAATATGTAAAGAAATGTACGAGAAGAATGATTTAAGGAATTATTCACTGTAACATTTCTTATGCAAAACTTGTTACTCAATAATTGTGCAGTGTTAAGTGTTCCAACATATTTAAGTTGAAGAAAGTAAATTAAAAATTCCCTCTTAGTAGATAAATATCAGTATAATTCAATATCTTCAAAGATTACTTATATTAATGCTTAATTGCTTAAAATCGTATTTTGAAATAAATAAAATCCTTTGAATTGTAAATAGTGACAGATGCTTATTATGTGCAACATACCTTAAAAAGTTTTAATACCGAATTTTCTTTTCGATCTTCTGCTGTTCTTTTTATTTGCTCTTATAGCTACTCATGCTACCTCTGATCTTTTATATGCTATTTCCTTCATTATTTCTTCAGATGTGCATTTTTTGAAATTATGAACTTATTCTTTAAATTCATATTATATATGTATATAAATTAAACTAAGAACTGGCAAGCAAGCTTAAGTGTAATGAGACAAAATCCTTCTTACTTAAGGTTTCTTTTTTGTAATTGTATAGTTGTATAGGTATACAATATAGAAAAAATTTCAGGATCTTAGAAGTGTTATTATATTCCTTTTTTGTTGTTAGTATATGATTGAATTGTTCATATTTTATTGTTTTCAGATTTTAAAACTTATTAAGTTTTTCTGTTTACTTGTGAAATTATATGATCAATTATATTGTTTCTATTTCTACAAATAACAGGTAGCATAGGTGTTGTTACTTTATATGTTGTCTTACCTTTTTTTAACAGAATTTAGATATGTACTTCTATGTTAATGTGATACAAATTACTGGTCTGAAATTAAAAACTTCCGAGATTTAAATTTTGGTTTAGCTTAGTTCTGGTTTTTAATTTTAATTTTTATTAGATTTGCAATAACCTAATGATCTCAACTGTTTTCCTCTATTGTTAATATAAGTACTTTTGGCTGCCTTCAATCCATTTTAAACAGTGGTCTACTTTTGAGTCCTACTATTTATTGAAGCCTCAGCACCAAAACAGGAATTAACAGTGATACAAGTACTAAACATTTAATATTATCAAAGAGTTATTTATTTTATAATTCTGGACCCAGTACTAAGTCCTAAATTTTCGATTGCATGTTAAGAAAGTATCATAAGGATCCAGTCCATATGCTGACTCAGTTGAGGCATGAAAATTTCTAACTATTTGTTTATACAAGTAATTACAATATTATTTCGTTAGTTTAATGAGTATTTTAATTTGTTTCATTGTTATAAAAATAACATACAAAATGCATAGAGAGAGAGAGAGGGAAAAAAGAAATACTCACAAAAGCCAAAAATAAATTTTTTTCATGAAATGAGTAATTTCTAATTCATGAAATTTTGAGTTACATCTATGTTTAGATTATCTCTTAAAAATGCATTTTTATTACTTTCAATATAAAAAAATTTAATACTTTAACTAACAAAATTGTTGCACAGACGCTTGCAATGGAATTCTGATTAATTGTCACTGTATGTTTGATTTTGTGGTATACAAATATTATAGTACATTACTTATGTTATTAAATACAAAACCAATTATATTTTACATTATTTATATTGTTCTAAAAACTCGAAAATAATTATTACCAAGATTTCATGTGTTTGAAATGAGCTGTGCTGACATGCTTGGCTCTCTTTTTCAAGTGCAAATACTTTATTCCAGCTCTGATTCTTCTACAGAAAATAGACGTTCTAGCACAGGACTATTGAGTCCTCCTATAGATAGCCCACAAATTGATCAAGAACAAGGAAACTTTTATTTACTCAAAAAAGATTCCCAAAGACGAGCTACTATTTGTAAAGTTTTATTGGATAACGCCGAAATAGTAAGGCTTAAACATTTTCTTTTAAAAATGCTCATATATGTTTGTGTTCGTTGTTTGTAAATTATCGAGTTTTTTTCTTTCATAAAATAAAAAGAAATTGGAGCTTTTCTTAATGTGATATGAATTTATTAGTTTAGAATTTTAGTTAATATAGACAATTGTATTTCCAGTATTTTACATGGCTTAAGAGATTAAGGCTAAATCTAATGCTTTTTTTAAGACCTTTCAATTGAAGAATAACCGTGGAACATTTTATAGTGTGATTTTTGATGTTGACAGGTAATAACACGGTATTTCAAAGAATTTTGGTTGAAATAAAGGATTATATTTTTCAGAATATAATCATAAATATCAGTCATATATTATCATAAGCATAATGATACAATTTCTATTTTCATGCTTTGCACAAAAATAGTTTGTTCTTTTCATATTTGGGCAAAGAATTGATTTTATTACAATACCTTTTTAAATGAATTTATTTCGATTGGTGTAAATTATTCTTTTCGTCAATCGCTTCACTTAATATTTATGTAATTATTTTAAACAAAAAGTTATTGCATATTAACATTTAAAATTTCAGACATAAATGTTTTAAAACGAAATTAATTTAATTGTTAATAATAAAATAATAGTGCTACAGAAAATGAATATTTGTATGATAATATATGTTGAAAAAATAGTATTAATAAGAATTAAAATGTTTCATTCATAATATCAAAGTTTTCTCTAAAAAAAAATTTCGTTTTGATCTTTGTTGTCGGATTTTCATTAAAAAACATAACTAGACCACAGAATTTTCAAAGAGTGGTAGCAATTAAGATGGTATTTCTCTTATGCAGTAATTACATGCCAATTTTGCTCTCTAGCTTAGTGCTTCTCAAACTTTCTATACTTGGGGCCCAATTTTCCACCATAATTTTCATTGTGCCCTCCATATAATAAGATTGTATTGAATTCAATAATAATATACTTTGACCTAAGGCTACAATACAACTTTAATTATAAACCGTACAAATTATCAAGAAAAGTATTAAATTTTATACATATATAGAAAAGCATACATATATATAGAAGCCTTCATATATAGAAAATCTGTTGCATAGTTTATATAAATTTATCAACCACTTTACTTTTTTGTTGTCATATCTCAAATAATAAATTAAAATTTAAAACAGCATTCATCAATTGAATGGTCTTTTGATATAGTTCAGTTCAATGTTTCAATCATTGAATAATTTTAATTATTGAACATTTTTTTTGTTAGTGTTTATTTAGAAATAATTCCATAATTTAAGATAACTTAATGTTAAAATTTCGTTAAGCATAACTTATTCCTACCCATTTAAGACAATGTTTATTGTAATAAATAAAATTATAACTTTGGATCTTAATTCAGTTCAAGAAAATTAAACTTTTTACATTACTGATTGTGTTACTTTGTGTTTCTTTCAATCTTTATCATATATGCATGTAATGCATTTTGAAAATAATCATGATTGAGTAAAGATCCGAGTAGGCAGTCAGTTTATTTTACACAAAGAATTGCCATTTTTTACCATTAAAAACGGATACAGAAGAATCCCCACATACTCTCAGCTAGAGAATAACAAGGGTAAGAGGGAGAATAATAGGGATTTTATAACCCCATGATAAAATGATGGCAATTAGTATTTATTTTTAAAAATTTCATGAGTATTTCAGAAAAAGGCTTGGTGACAGACAGTCACTGAATTAGGCACATGTAAGCTATTGAGATAATCATTTTTTAGAAACCGAAAATAAATCTGTTAAAACATAAAAGTAAATAAAATGGAACTGGTCTAAAAAAATACTGTTATAATTAAAATTTAAAGGAAACATGCATGAAATGAGTTCTTATAGAGGAAAAATAATGCATAAATTCCTTTCTTGATATTTTTTTGTCAGAATGTTATTAAATTATTATATCATACAAAAATTTTTAAAAGGAAAACTTGAATCATTAATAATAATTTGCTTTATAAATTTTAATACCCTAATTACTGTAAGTTTGAATATTGAATGTGAAAAGGTAGAATATTTCTATAAACATTTATTCAGAGAAATCGTTAGTGTGCAACATAAGCTTATCTTAAATTAAAATTATGTAGTCCAACCAATTATATATATTTAATGCTGTTTTAAAGTCTACTTTTACCACTCTTTTATGGCCAATAAATATTTGAGCAGGGCAGATTAAACGTTTTTTAGAATATTTGTCTTTGGGGCATTAAAATGCTGGTAAAACATGTAACTTTGGCTTCTGAAATATTTAAAGAATTGTTGATTTCATTATTATTGATAATAAAATGTTGATTTGTTTAGATATGGAAGAATTGTAATAGAATTAGCTTGTGTATAGATACATTAACATTGATATCAATTATAAATTCTAAATTTCATTTTTAAATTTCAACTATCTATATCTAGTCTTGGTGACTTTACTTATCACAAGAAAACTCTTATTGGAAAGAATTGAATGACTAGGAACTTTAAATTTATTGGGGTAGAAACGCAAGTATATGATGATGTACATGATACTTAGTATTTTTTATTAGTTCATTTCTTATTAATTAATGGAAGTATGTATATGAATAATTTTCCATTATTTTTGTAGATTTGTAATATGTGGATGAATGATTTGAGTCAAAAAACGCCTGACATAGTTTTGACAATGGTAATTTGTTCCTTTAATGAATACCATATTAATTGTATGTTATTTTATATTATTTTATTGTCACACTTGGTTTTTGAGTATTTAAATTTCTATTAGTGCTGTTAATTTATCTGTATATGTTTAGTCAGTTATATATTCCATTATATGTATATATTCATGTATATATAGAAGGGTAAAAAACAAGACAGACATTGATAAGTAAAATTTTTGCAGAAGAGAAAGGCATCTTCATTTAGCAAACTGTATTTTGTAATATAAATCACTATTTGTATATAAATAAGGAATTCTTTTTTAAAAAAACCATATCTTAAATTGTGTTGTAGCTGACTTGTTGGTCTGTGTTTCTGTATAAAACTAAATCTAGGCATGTGTTCACATAAAACTTTAGTGCACACATGATATTTTCCAACATGAGATAGACAATTAAAAAAGTTTAATTTAGATGTATCGAATGTTAAATCGTTTCTTTTTAATCAGAAAATAAAATTTTTGAAAAAAGGTCAAGATAAACAAGCAAGGGTTTATTCTAGATCATTCAGATTTCACTGTCCAAAATAGTGCATAGAGTGTGAGAAACTGATTATTTACATTAAATTAGTATAATGATCGATTATTTAAAAATTACCTTTTAAGGGAGCATCGTTCTAAATATAAATATATGTGTGTGTGTATATTCTACCTAATAAAAGATCTACTAAGAGTCCTACAGCACCTCCTTCACAACAAGAGGAAAATTGAGTAGAACTTTTATTGCATAAGGTTTGTGCACTAACCTGTAATTGAGAAATAAGGTTCTTTCCTTCCACCAATTTAGTTAGGTTTTAGAAAATTAAATATTTTAAGGAAAATGGCAGTGTCTTTTTCATGTATGTGTGTTTTATCATAAAAGCTCAAAGTTTTTGATAATAAAAGTAAATATATCAGTAAAATAAATAATTTATTTATAACTTTTATTTTTTTCTACTGTATTATTATCTTCAAGGAAATAAATAAACATCTTTATTGTTTCCTGCAGTTCTTGTGCCCAGTGATCATTGCTGTTCAAGATTATTGAAAAAAATATAAAGAAATTTGAACCTTTTATTTGAAATCATACTTTCGTAAATTTTTATAAAATTTATGGAAGCATGTTAATTTTTTTAAATGAATTGTAATTTTATTTAAAAATGTTTGTCCTCAAAAGGCATAATTTTAACATAATACAGTATTAGTTTATTATCATTATCAAGTGAATAAACTGATGATGATTTCATCATATATTTATTGCAATTTTATTTGTTAAAGGGAATTGTAAATTGATTTGTTCATATTTTATTTTTCTCGGTATTTGCACTGTTAGCTGTAATGAAAATATTGCTTTCAGGTTTCTTTTAAAGCTTTTTATTTCCCAGCATATTTTGTCATATTATTTCAATTATGTTAACATTCGAGAAATTATTTAAATGTCTTATAGCAGAAGTTCCCAAACTTTTTTGCCTCATAGACCCCTTGCCAGGGTTTTCACTTTTGGATAGACCCCTACTTACCAAATGCAAATTCATCAACTTAAATGTGATTTTGACAGCTGGAAAAGAGCTACTTGCTTTAAAACATTTAAATTTCTAACTGTAATGAAGTACAGTGTTTAATAATTTAGAAACATGTTAATTAATGAAATCAAAATTTAATTAATGCATAAAATAACTATTACATAAATTAACTGAGCAACAAACAAATATTTTTAGTGTGAGAGAGGAATCTGGGGATTCAATGACAAATTTTTAACATTTTGTATCAGTCTTGTCAGGTTTACCCTAAATATCTCCTCCATTAATAGTGTCCAGCCTTTTCTTTTTTTGTTTTGGAGTTTGGCAAACATGCTGAAACTCTCTTCAGTTGAAAAAGCAATTACAAACTTTCTCAAAGTATTCCGTAATATGGAATAAATAACAGGGGTACATCTTTTTAAAGCCTAAATTGCTGACATCCGTTTCTGAATTTTACTTTAAGATCCTTGTTAGGGCCTAATTCTTGTAATTTGACATTTTTTTTTCAATGTGACTATATGAATTGATTACCTACTGTTATATTACCATAGTCAAAGCATTATCAAATATAATTTCAAAATCTAAAAAATGGACCTTTAAATGTTGAACGTAGGTTAAAACGTCTTTTTCCTAGCAGATTTTCTGTGACAATTAAGAAACTGGGAAAATTTGTGACATCCAATATTATACTCCTTTAGCTTAAATCTTACATGCAAGAAACGCTGAAATAAGGTCCTTGTTTTAATAAAATTTATGCTGTCGCCTTGCAACTACAAATTAACCTCATTAAACTTAGTATATAAACCTGTTAAATACCTGAGTCTGGTTTCCATTTGATTGAATTTCCTTTTAAAATTAAAGTCAAGATCTGGTTTAATGAGAGAGTCACAATCATAGACTCCCATTTACACCTCATGGACCTCCAAATTATTGTTTGCTGACGTAGATCCCTTGAAGGTCGTCATAGACCCCTGGGGGTATATATAGACCACTTATGAATCACTGTCTTAAAGTCTTATTATTTTTTGTTATTAAAATATCCATTGCTAATAAACTCTTTAATGAGATTTTTTATATGTATATCTCAGTTAATGATTTAAAAATTTTATTTTATCTAAAGTATATCTCGCCCCTTGAATGATTAATATGTTAGGTGATATAAACTTATATATTCCTCTTTCTTTCCCTTTCTGAATTTATTTTCTTTTTAATCCTAAGTAAATTTAGTAGGTTACTTTCTTACATGTATAATATTAGTATGCTTGTTTATACAAAAACACAATATAAATTGTACAGTACATTTAAAATTCTTATATTTTCTTAATAGTTGCTAAAAAGGAATTTCACTTTTTCTTCAGAATGTTCGGTTAACTTTTCATTAATTAATGTATTCGTGTATTTACCTTGTTCTCCTGAAAATAAGTCAATTTCTATTAACTTCTGCAAAGAGATAATTTAGGACTTAGTTTGGGGGATGCCTATTTTTCATGATTAATAATTTTAATTATTTTTTTTAAAAAATGGTTTCTATTAACTTATCCATACACTAAAGTCTCCTTTATTTAAAGCCAGTTTTTTTTTTTGTCTTTCTCTGAGATGTTATCACAAAGCTCCTTACTCCTATTTTCCTTGTATTATTATTAGCTGTAACCTATCATTCCAAGTAATAAAGCTCTTTAAAAATTTGTATCACTGTTGTCTGTTCCTGTATCTCATAAGTTTATTCTCTTTTCAATGTAGTCATTGTTTCTGTGCACAAATTGTCTGTGAATAGTTTATTATAGTATCAAGAGTTTGGAAATGTTCTCTCTTTCCACTTGGAGTTATGCGATCTATTTTTTTTCTCCAAAAAGGAATTTCTTCATTGTTTGCTATAATAAATGCTGGCTGAATCCTATGAATTGCACACCTTCTCATTTTTGACCTAGAAGTATGCTTATAAATGGTGTAAATAAATTAGCCATTTTCTTATTACCGCTTGGGCTCACCTAGCTTCCCCAATCTCAGAAACTTTAATGCAAGAAACACATTCAATCTTACTTTCCATTGAGATGAATTCCCAAAGTACATGTAATATGTGAACTTTCATAACCATTGGAGAGAATGTATATTGCCTAGTGTACCCTCTTTGAGCTGTAGTAGTCTTGAGACCCTTTTCCCATAAACACAGCTATTTTATCCATATCAATCATGTTCAAGAATTGGTACTTTGGAATGTTTGTGCCATCCACAAAAGTGCGTAGTCATTTAAGTTAATATTTTCTAGCTTGAACACTGTTGTTGATCTTGAGAAACATATCCATCTGGGGTTGTGATCCTTGGAATTCTTCTGGTGATATGTCTTAATTGTGGCACTACTAGTGTTATTGCTAGAATATTAGCCCTGCAAACCACAAATTACTTTTCTCTTCTGTCAACAGTCCTTTTATATCTTTCATTTTGGAAAATAGTAGTAGTCCACCTGCTTCACACTGATGCTTCTTAGCAATTTTCTTGTCCATCTGGAGTTGTCAGTATTTTTGGACTATTCAAAGATTGAACTTTTCTTTGCAAAAAGACTAAAAAATTTCTTACCTTTGAATATTACAATTATTTCCTTACACAATGGAATAGCTCTCTTTGCATTTATCTTCTGTGAGGAAAATTTCCTCGGAGAAGACGAGGAAAAGTTTTCCTTTAAATCCCTTATTCAGTCGTTTTCACATGCACACTTGTATAATCTCTGGATTTGAAATGCCCATTTGGCTGAAGTTCTTAACTGTTGGCATATTTAGGGAATTATTATTGATCCGTCTGAAAAATCATTTTGATAGGGTTTTACTGCTGAGAAACATATTGCTTACTTGAATATGTCAAATATTTTCATCTTATATCTTGTGTTTCTGATATTTTAATTTAGGATCATTTGAAGGTGTTACTTGAGGGTTTGCGAGAATTTATTCCAGAGCAAAATAAACTATTTGTTCAACAAGCTATAAGTAAGTAGTTTTAAAGACATTGATTCTTTCCTGTCATTATATTTTACTTAATATTTACTATCTTGCTTTTGTATCTACAGTGAAATGGTTTGTTAAAGGTAGTTTGCATTGCTTACAAAATTAAAAGTATTGTTAATCTTGAATTCAAATAATAAAATTTTTAAAATTTGATTTAAAACACTTTGATATCAAGCGTAGCTTATCATATTTTTAGGTGAACAACAATAAATTAATTGACAAAATGAATTTTAAGATATCTATCTGTGAAGCATCAAGATCCTAATTGACTGTTAAAAAAAGTTCTCTATGAACAAAGGCTCTTTCCAAAAATATATATTTGTAATGTATGGTTTTTGAAAGTTAGAAACTAAAAAAAGACATTGTTCGATTAGATTGTAATTTTTCCCCAGTTTTTGTGATAATGATTTTCATTAGTGATTGTTATTATCATTTTTGAAACATAGAATTATAATACCTAGAAGTTGCTTTCCTCCTTAATTACAATTCTTTAAAAGGGGCAATTACTCGTCAGAAGGATTAATATTGTAAATATAACGTTTCATCTCTGAAATTTCTTACTATGTTAAATGTCATGTTTTAAAACGAATTTTGTTTTCTGATTATAGATATTTTGCAAGTATGTATGCATATGTGTATGCTACATGCTTTGTCAAAATACCTTTGTGCTGCAAAATTCTAAAAATCAAATTAAAAGGAGAGAAAATTTGGATCTTAAATTTCTATGGAATCCCTTTAATAAAATCAGTGGTCTGAAATTGTCTTGCTTGAATAGGACTTCGAGAAATATTTTTAGAACTGGCAAGGCCTCTGCTTTTACATCTCCCGTAATGTAGCATTTGCATGTATAAATCTTTTCTCACTCTCTCCAACCAAGAACATACTTAATATTCTATAGTATAACTTTTAGCGTTACATTTCTAATTCTAATAGTTCATAGTTCACTATGGAAAGATTGTGCTTGAAATCTACTGACCTAAATTCTTTAAATGATATTCTTCATTTATAAACCCATTATAATTCAAGTTATGAAGTATTTGTTTATTTGTGCATTGACAATGTATAATTTTTTTTGTTTACTCGCTTTGTACTTCAACAATTACTTCTATGAGAAAAAGATAAAATATACTCAATTATTATTTGAACTCCAAATAAGCTGTATTAAGAATAAATGCAAAACTTCTTGTACTTCTAGTGTTTTTAAAAGTTAGTTTTCTACTCTCTAGTTTTATACTTTTAGTATTTCTAAAACTTTTCTTAAACACCCATTGATGTTGTAGCTCATCAGATACTGTAAGGATTCTCCTTATCATAAAACAAGTAGAATTTTTTAAATATGCCCATATAACTATGAATGACAGGATTGAATTCTTCATAACTATTTTGGCACTTGCTTATTTGGAAAAAATTAGTTTCTAGTACAAAGGGAATATGATGAACTGATCAAACTTGAAGCCTAAATTTAAGAATAATTTTAAACTTTAATGTTATTGCCTTTTCTTCATCTAAAGCATAACAAGTGTCTTCACTTATCTTTTTTGAGCTATGTTTCTAATTTTGTTTTATTTTATTCAGTATTTTATTCTTGATTTTTATGTTTTGTTAACACAATGTTTACTATACCATATTATCTCTGCAATAATTGTGCCTATTATAACCTAGTGATCATGTTCATGAACTCATGACTGTCAAGTCAAAGGTTTGAATCCTGATACCACTGAAGGGGGCTGATGTACATGAAATCTCTCATGGGGCTCAAAATACTCATGTTAGTGTGGTGTAGAAATTAAAAGAGTGGGATGCAGAGGTTCAGATGTTTTTCTAGTCACTTGAATGCAATTTAAAATTATGAGGTCCATTGCCTAAGAAAATGCAACATTAACACTCACTCATTCTGCAGTAATTATGTCTTCCCTTTATTGTAGGTTCTTTAAAAGAAGAAGTTGAATTTGATGGAACTGCAGTCAACCAAATGCATTTAGCATTATACGTTTTCCAAGATGCTGTGAGTAGCAACACTTAAATTTATAGTGAATCCTTTAGCAGCCTTCAAATTTTCCCTGCAAATTTCTTTAAAAATAATATTTTGATTTTCTGTACTATAGTTTGAAAATACATAGTCTATAATAAGGATAAAATATTCATTTAGAAGTATAAATTAATTGATTAATATGCTTTTCATATGTATTAAACAGTGGCATAGCGGAAAATAACTGCCTCCCCCTGCAAGATCAGGTCTTGGGCTCCAAGCCGGATCTTATGTATGTATATATATATATATACACTTGCCAGAGAAAGTCTGCGTTCACCTACTACTGCTTACATAAACAAAGAAAAAAAATTTGAAAATTTTTGAAAATTACATTTTATTTAGTTCATTCTAAGTATTGAGAACAACAAAAGTGAACTCGTTTTGCTTTCATAGCTTTTAAAATAAAGACAGGTTTGTAGCAATAATAACAAAAATCAAGTAGAAAAATTCTGCGTTCACGGTTTTAGTAGTAACTATAAAAATTATTTAAAAAGGATAATAAGCTTTTTAATAGCTGGTTGGATAACCCCATCTTTTGAAAACGTCCTGAAGTCGTTTCTGTATTGAATTAGCTAGTCTAGTGGTTTCTTCAGAGCTTATCTTCTCTCATTCATCCTTAAGAACCCTCTTCAGCATATCCATGCTAGATATATTGTGTTGAAGAATCCTAGGCTCCAATAAATTCCATTGGTGTTTTATAGGATTCAAATCACTTGACTTCGAGTTGATTTGGGACATCATACAAAAGTCAAAGCTTCACAATCTCAGTGGTATGTTTTAGATATTTGTGTTAGAAACGAAACACCAATCCTAGGCCGAGTTTGATGGTATTTTCCTTTAAATTGTTTTTCAGGACTTTGAAGTAATCATATTTGTTCATAATTGATTCCACATCTCCAATTTTCCAACACCGTTGCTCGCCATGCGCCCCCACACCATTACTTCGCCACCGCCGTGCTTTACCGTTGGTTCTAAATGCACTTTTTGAAGTGCTGTGCAAAGTTTTCTCCATACCAATTTATAACCTCTTATGCCAAAAATGCAAAATTTGCCCTCATTGGAGAATATCACAGAACTCTGGAGGCTTATGAATATTATTTTGCAAAAGCTATTCGTTTCATTTGGTTGGTCATTGAAATATAAGACTTTCTGCACGACAGTCGACTACAGTATCCGGCCCTTTTCGAGATTTTTCTTGCAGTTTCCGCACAAATGTTTTTCTTAACCCGCGGTCACTCACGCCTGTTTTTGCTACCGTCATTACTCGCGGGGTGTAGAGAACACCCCAAACTTTTAACACGTGTATTTAAGTATGAAAAAAAAATTTAAGTGAATTATGATACATATTTATAAAAATCAAGATGTTTTTTGTATTATGCAAAAGATATTATTAAATTTATCGCATACAAATAGGACTTACAATAATTTAAACTAAACCTACAAACTGTTCATTTTAAAACGCATAATTTTATATTTTTTACATAAACCACAAGTAAAACGTATATACCAGGAATAAGCTTACTTTGTAATTAATGTTAAGGATAGTAGAAAACAAATATTTTAATCATTTTCCAAACATTCACAGTAGACTGTATTCATATGGTTTAAGCACATATTTTTCTTATATTGAAGGAAAAATGAATTGGTTTTTACATCTTTTACCCGTGGGACAAACAGCGCAGAGCCCCTTTTTTGGTGAATTAATGCTCTTTTTATTATCTTCTGTGTCAGTAAAGCTTCTTTTGTGTTTTATGTTTCATTATTTGTTTCCGTCAATTTTTTTTTTTTTTTACTGACAAGTTTCTTTCAATTCTTGTGCCGTATCCATGGGATGAGCAGATTACTCAATATGGTGCTCTTTTGAAATTACACAGTTTTCGAAATCACTTAGTTCATCTTCAGAATCTGTCGATACAGTATATAATAGATGATAGAGTCGCTGTTGCTCCCTCTCCCATCGAATTTTTGCCATAATTTCTGAAAAGTGTTTTAAAAAATTTTAACGGAAAATTATATTTTACAATTATTTTTAAGTTTTATATTATTTTTTTATACTAGAATTATTGAAATTTTAAATAAAATATGCATGCGTATTAATATATTTGAAAAAAATATATGAACAAAAGAGTAAAACTTACCCTATTTTTTAGATGCTTCGAGTACGAAAACATAACTCAATCACCACGGGGAGCTCTCAGCACCCCAGAAAAACTTTTGAAGGTCGTTACGTTTGAATTGTCCGAGTGAGAGTGATTGCATCAAGCCTGAAGGTTCAATGACCTAAAATGTGCAGCTATAGAAAAAATTCTGGTTCTGCGCATTCTTTTTGGAATTCTAGGAAGCCTTTCTTGTAACTGGGGTGTATACGACACCCCGCACGAGTGGCCGCGGGTTAAACTTCTTGTGAATGTCAGTTTCTATTTGAGTTGCATTTAAAAGTGGGTTTTTTTTCCACCAAGGATATTGTACTTGGTTTTTCTCTGATTGTGAGTTTAGATGGACGACTGAACAAGGTTTGGATGTGTAAACTCCTTTTGATTTCAAGATATTAATGACATGCTGGATACATGAATACTGCCGTTCAACGGATCAGGCAATATCTCGATGACTTTTTCTGTCTTTCCATATTTTCACAATGATTTTACTCTCACTGATACTAATTTTCTTCCTTTTATTTTTCATATCCTTGAATTGCTTCGTATCTCACAAAAACGTTAAAATTATTGCTCACAACTTTCTTAAGCTATTTTACTTGATAATGGAATGCAAAAACTCGGTTAACCTATAACGCCTGTTGATAAAAATTTCAAGAATATTTAAAATAGTGAACAGACACTTTATCTGCTTACGATTTGTGTACTTTGCTACAAAACTCCCGTTATCTTATGTAGTTTTAATTCAAAATTAACGAATTCTTGCATGCTCAATATTTAAATAATAGTTAACAAATTCATGAAATATTGTTATAAAAAAATTTTACTTCTATTAAATTCAACCTTTTCTGTATGATTTGCTATGGGTGAACGCAACTTTTTCAATCAAGTGTTTATAGATATATATGGGAAAAAAAGGATTGCCAAACCATAACATAATATCACGTAAAAATATTTAATATTTAACTTATAACTGAATACAAAATCAACCGGAGTCTGAGTAAACGAAGTAAATAATGTATAACATTAGAGAGTTATTTATAATATTTATTAAAATGGGAAATCAAACGACAGATAACCTGGTAACTTAAATAAAAAGGAGCCCTAAGAAAGACACGGACACTGTAAAATAATTTTCGATTTCAAATTCTTTCGAAAGTAAATAGGTGCCACCTTATTCATTTCTGAAACCCGGGATGAGCTTGACCTAACGTTTGATTATATTCTAGCATAAATAATGCAACTTTTAAAAAGTAGAGTTCTTTGTATGATGCAAAAATGATTTCATGAAAAAAGAAATAAAAAAAACTGATACATTCGATTATTCTTTCTTCTCATAATGTTTCATTTGATAGAATACTCATAAATCTAGACCAAATAATCATTTAAAATGCTCTCTATTCTTTTCCAAGTATCGTAATACTATTTTACTTGAAAAACGCATAACAAATGTACGTTATTTACGAGTTCGCTAAACGAAAATGAAATACATTGGGGGGGGGAGGGGGAGCTAAAGACGTCAATAAGTTACTGTGCTGCTTAGTAAAAAGTAAATCATGTTTTTTTCTCTCCCTACAGCAGCATTTCTCTTCCATATATAACACAGGATTGCCAAACCATAACATGATGTACCTTTACACATCACGTAAAAATATTTAATATTCAACTTAAACCGAATACAAAATCAACCTGAGTCTGAGTAAACGAAGTAAAAAATATATAACATAAGAGAGCATTTATAAAATTCATTAAAATGGGAAATCTAACGATAGATAACCTGGTAATTCAAATAAAAACGAACACTAAAACACTGTAAACTGTGAATACTGTAAAATAATTTTCGATGTGAAATTCTTACGAAAGAAAAAGTATCACTTACCTTATTCTTGGTTTCTGCATACTGGGATGAGCTTGATCTAAAGTTTGATTATATTTTAGCACAAATACTGCAACTGTTTATAAGGAGAGTTCTTTGTATGATGCAAAAATGATTCCATGAAAAAAGAAATAAAATAACTGATACATTCCATTATGCTTTCTTCTCTCATTATGCTTCATTTGATTGAATACTCATAAATCTAGACCAAATTTCATTAAAATCCTTCCTGTGCTTTTCCAATTATTGTAATATTATTTTACTTGAAAAAACCGTAACAGCTGTACTTTATTTACTATTTTGCTTAATAAAAATGAAATACATGTGGGGGGGGGGGACCAAAGACGGCGATTTGTTGCTTCTTGAAAAGTAAATCATATTTTTTTCCCCTTCCCTACAGCCAATGTAGGGCATACTGTAAAAATAACAGTGATGAATTTTTATATATTCCTAGCATTTTATCCGATTCTCAGTCTGATTTTTGTTCTATCTGTCATTAATTTAGGTTTAAAAAGAAAACCTGTTGAAGAAAAGTATCTCTTTCTCGTCACGGGGATTACAGCAAATAAGAAAAATGTTTTTTGATTTGGTTATTGATTCAAAGATAATAAGTGAATCAATTGGAAAATCGCTTAAAAATTCGATTTTAAAATATGCAAAGTGAATTTTGAGAAAATCTACATTAATGGCATCAGTCAGGCTTTTTGGGCGCCCCTGCAGTGTGGGGGTGTATGTTACGCCTTTGGTATTAAATGTGACCTTGGTAGTTAAATTGTGTTGTTTTCATACGAGATTTTGTTAAGTGTTCATAAAAGTTGTGTAAAAATCAAATTTGCTTTCCCCTACAGCTTATACTCAGTGAGATGTACTTTTATTGAAAGTATTCAAAGACATATAATTTTTGAAACTAAAGCAACCAAGAATATTGGGTTAAGGTTCCACTGTCAGAAAATATACTTTGTCTGTAATTTTAAAATTGTGTGATTGATTAATCACTTTAAGGCGTGTTAGTCATTTTTCTTCTAAAATATATGCTGTACACTGAAAATTTTTGTATTATAACCTATGTTATTTGAGGTACAATGAAATAATGAGAAAGGAAAGGAGGGAAATTAAATATGCATCACTTTTTCTCATATAAATAATTGACACAGTATACATAATCATTATTTCTTTTTGATATTAGGTGTATGAATTCTTAAAATTTCTGGAATACTGATGATTTTATAAAAGCTATGTGTGAAAAATAATCCAAGTGATGTCTTAGAAATAATATATCACTGGTGTATAATTTTCAGTCCTGTTTATTCGTGATGAAAGACTTGTAGGAAATGGGAGCTGTATATGACTATGTGTCAGATAAGAATATTTTTATTAAAGTCTTTTATATACTCAAGGGGACATGGTACGATTTGAGCAAAAATTTTTAATTTAAGGATTTTCAAAAAATTTTTTGGTTCTCTCCTATGTGTGTATACTATGTCAGACAGAATTTGTGCTCAAAATTTCATAAAAAGCTAGCGATTTAATTTTTTTAAGGAAAAAACTTAAAATTTGTGAAGTAAGTTTAAAATGCTACCCCTCCTACAAAAATTTACATACACGCATGCAATTTGATTTACAAGTACCTCACACTATGCATAGCAAGAGTTGGTATGGGTTTTGTGATAACATGATTGGTATTCGTACAATACTTCTTTTTATGAATGCTTATTGAAAATTCCTTAAAAAATGTACAAATTCTGAGTTCAATTATTTTTAAAAAGATAAGTATTGCTTTGATTCAAAAATGCATACCAACTTTTGTTACATGTACTATTAGCAATAGGTAAAAAAAAATTCAAAGCATTTGGGGCAATAGAAAAAAAACCGTAGCATTTTAAATGAAGACAAACTAGTTATTTTATCTTTCCGAGATAACTAAGTTTAAAGATTTGTTTTGCCATAGGGATGTGAATAAAAACGAACGCAAAAGCTGTCATAATTCTGTGTTGTTTTCGTTTAGAGCTTTCAAATTTTGTCACGTTATAGAAAAGTATATAAAAAATAATTTAAGCTAAAAAAATAAAATTTGATTTTTTGACCGATTTTTGTCAATTGAATCGTACTGTGTCTGTCCCCTTAAACATTACATTTCGAACTAATTTTTTAAATAATTTCTTTCTCTATTATTATGGTTATTTAAATCTTTCTCAACCTATATTTTATGGTGCTTAATAAGTGGACATGATGAGAAAGGTAATGAAATTTTATTGGTGTCTTTTCTTTTATATAAATTCGAAAGTTAGAAAGCTATTTTATGTCTCAAAATTGGATGAATTTAATATTGTAAAACAACATATTCATATATTCAACATAAGTTATGGACAAATATAAAAAATACGTTTGTGAATTTGTTAAAATATTTGATTTTTAAATTTTTTTATTTTACTTAAAGGTGAAATCTGTTTTAAGGAAACAGAATATTATGCCCCACTGGGTTTTTGCCTTAGACAATTTAGTGAGGAGTGCAGTTCAAGCGGCTATTAGTATTTTATCTCCAGGTATATAATTATCTTTTGGAATTATTTATAAAAATGAAAGTTATTGTAAAATAATTGTAGTGAATCTTAATATAATATCTTAAGGTGCTTTTCTGCCTATTAAGTGATACTTTTAAGTATGAATGTACTGTATTAAGTTGTCATTCATGCCACATTGGTTGTGTGTGTAATGCAGATTTACTTACTGAATTTGTTTGTATTACATCGCATCTGTGTATTGCATCTTTTCAAAATATAAAAGTATTCATATTGCTTCTCTTGTAACTTGAATCTTATTTCCCATTAGTTACAAAATTTTGTGAAAATTTTTCAAACTGAGAGTATTTTTTACTCCTGATAATTTTTTTGTTAAGCTTGTCATAAACATTTTTATAAATCTTTAATACATCAAAATTTAATTTCAACTTTACTTTTGTGTATTAACTGATCTTGAACTGACATTATTAACTCATTAAAATAATATATTTCATACGTTCATTGTAACTTAAGTATAAATGCATTCTGTTTTTTATGTGTATATATTTACATTATATGTTTATTTCAAACATCTTTAATAAAACTGTAAATCTATATTTTTGACCTCTATTCTCCAACTCTGCATGCATTATCGCAGGAATCGAGTTTTAAAAATGTATTGTGTGGCATGCTGAATCATATTAGATTGGTTTGGCATGCCACAGCTAAAAGGTGCCCTGCCCCTGATCTAGCCTCTGTATGTGTGATAATTTTTTTTAAACATCTTTTTTATGAAATAATTTTTAAAAATTTCTTTTCTAAGAAAATATTTTTAAAAATCTGTATATTCAATATAAATAATATGATCCCTGCTATAAAAAAAGTTTTACTTAATATTTTCCTTAAAAACTCTTTAAGTACATGCCATTAAATTTACTATCTTGTGTGTAACTTTTATACAATCAAATCAAGAGTTTTCTGCGAGTAATTTTCGACTCAAAATATCTATATTATAAAATTTCCCTTTCACTGTGTTAAAACTACACTCAAGATTCAAAACATTATGATCACCCCTACATTTTGCAATGAACTCGCCGGGATGATGTGGAAGGCACGTGATCAGTTGGAAGTGGTATTTAACTGCTGCTGGAGAGTCCGATGAATCATTCTTTCACTCACTTCTGTGTGTGATGGGAAAGGCTGCGGATCTAAGTGACTTTGATAGAGGGCAGATTGTAATGTTCGAAGGCTCGGAACAAGTATTTCCGAAACTGCCCGACTCGTGGGTTGTTCGCGATCTACAGTTGTTAGTACTTATGCAAAGTGGATGAATGACAGTGAAACTAGCAGTAGACGACATGTTGTTGGACGTCCTCATGCTATCAAGGAAAAAGGTCGTTGGAGACTGTCTTGCATGGTGAAGCAAAACTGGAGCCAGACAGTGGCTCAGCTGATAGCCCAATACAATGCAGGGCCAAGTAGAATAGTATTGGAGCACACTGTTCAGCGAGCACTGCTGGTAATGGGGCTATGCAGCAAATGTCCCACTCGTGTGCCTTTGCTGGCCAAGCGCCAACTGCACCTGTGCTGGGCCCAGTAACATTGCGACTGGTCCATAGATCAGTGGGAGAGAGTTGCCTGGTCAGATGAATCACGGTTTGTCATTCATCGCGTCGATGGCCGTGTCAGGATACACCATCTTCCAGGCGAACAGTTGCTCCCTCAATGTACAGTAGGTCATACACAGGCCGATTGTGGTTGTATTATGCTTTGGGGGACATTCTCTTGGGCGTCTCTGGGACCCATGGTTGTGGTAGAGCAGACCATGAATGCTACAGGATATCTGAACATCATTCTGGACCAGTTGCACCCTTACATGGCCTCTGTTTTTCCAGCTGGAAATGGAATGTTCCAACTGGACAATGCCTCATGTCACAAGGCTAAAATTGTGCTGGAGTGGTTCCAGGAACATGATGCTGAATTCCAGTTAATGTCCTGGCCGCCTAACTCACCGGATCTCAATCCGATAGAACATATTTGGGATGGCAGTTCAGAGTTCAAAGACCACCAATTCGCAATATCTCGGATTTGTGTGACCGTTGCTTAAACATTTGGTACAATGTGTCTCTGGCCTTCTACCAAGGACTTGTGGCATCCATGCCAATGCGGGTTGAAGCTGTGTTGCACGTCAAAGGTGGGCCAACTCATTATTGATAGGTGGTCATAATGTTTTGGCTCTTGAATGTATATGTATGCCATGAGCTGTTTTATGAAATTTTAAAATGTTCATGTGGTATTTTAAAAATTTACTTCAAATGTTTTTTGTCTTGTTTTGCACTGTTGTTTTCAAAGTTATGTTTGTCATTTCAAGTATGGAATAGCTATTTTTATTTAAGTAAACTAGATTGTAAAGCATGTCTTGTGTATAAGAGTGTCTATGTAAATAACTATACTCATATATGCTTCAATTTGCTTACTAAAATATTTTATAGTTTTTTTTATTAAGAATTTTGTTTCATCCTAATATGTAACTAAATTAAAACACTGGAAAAATTGTTAAAAATGTTGATATTATATTGAATTTTTTCATCATTGTCCATTGATCCATTTTGATAAATCCATGTTATTCAATTGCTAAATTTGTGCATTTTTTTTAAGGGCACTATTTTTTTTTATCCCAGAATGCTTTTAATTGTGCTATCACCAGTTTTGAATTTAAATAATTGGGATTCCAATGTACAAAATTAGTCTGAAATTTATGTCAATTGTATATAAAGTGAGAGTAAAGGAATGGTAACAAACTTGAAAGAAAATTGTTTCTTGAATAATTTTGTTTAGTTAATTAACTAAACAACTGGAAAAAATATTATTTTTAAAAATTTGAGGATTCATTTCTTTATACTTTAATTTGAGGTTCTTTTAAGTTTTCATTAATTTTATTATAGTTATTCCTTTCTCATTATTTGTTACTTATATAATTTCATTTTTCAATCTAGAAAAATATGGTGATATATATATTGTTTCATTTTGTGTGTTATCTTAAGTAAAACTCAAATGTTCCTGTACATTGGTATTTTAGAACATTTCTTTAATATCTAATTTTATTTCACTGAATAGAACTTGGAGAAAACTTAGAAGGCAAGAATAATGAAGGTGATCTGGATGAATTAGGAACTGTCAACTCTACAAAATCTGTCCCAACGTTATATGTGAACTCTGAAGTGATACATTTGCATAAGAAAAATGAAGAGCTTATGAAAGAAAATATGAGGTGATCTTCATACACTTGAAGTGTTTATCGAGCCTTGTGTTTTTCATTTTAACTTGCAGTGAATGCTTTTTCTTGATATTCATAATTAAATAAAAATAAGATATTTTTAATAGGCTTATGGAAGAAATGATCTCTATAAATCAAGTTTATCATGACCTTCTTAAAAAAAATGTAGAGGAAAAGAAAACCTTAATTCAAGTGTGGAAACAAGGGTATGTGTTTTTTTACTTGTGTATGTTCAAACTAATATCCTAATATATATGTGAAAAACTTTACATATTTAATACTTTTTGTATATTTTATTGTTTTTTAAATAAATATGTGAGGCTTATTTCTGGTTCAGTGAGAAAAATATACATAATAATATCCAGATTGAGAAGAAAAATTTCTTTTCAAAGAGATAACTTTGCTGTTTGCATCTTTCTTTTTTAAAAATAAATATTATTGTAAAATGGAATATCTCTTTATTTTAATTATCTTTTTATAAATTATTTATGTGATTAACTTCATTCTTTATTTAAGAAATCTTGTTTAATGTACGGTTTTGATGATTCATTTTTTTATTCATTGTTAGTCTTTTAATATTTCTCTGGAATCCTAGCCACACCCACTTTTAATGTCATTTTCTCATTGAAAATGTTTATAAAAAGTTTATTTCTTGCTTACTGGTCTGATAATAATTCTTTAGGGGAAATTCAAAAATCATTTCATTAAATGTATAATCTTTGAGTTCAAGGTATATATCATCATTTAATTAAAATTCTGTGGTCACAATAGTCAAGTGGTCATGATAACAATGAGATGGCCATCCTTATTTTTGTCGAGTTGTGGGTTTGAATTCTAGTACCACTGCAGACACCAGTGGGTACACATTAATACTTTTGCTGTTAAAACTTCTCATGTTGTCATAGTGTCAAAATATGGAAAGTGGAGGACAAGCTCATGTGTAGTTCTTATTATACTTGATCATTGCCTATTGCCCTTGTGTTGCTTCAAAGTGCAATGTTGATAAACAATTGATCAATTTAACCTCTGTTTCAAATTTGCTTAAGCCTGTATTTCACTTATGTATCAGATCAAGTCCAAAATATGGAATGCTCATAAAAAATTCTTCAATATTAAAGCAATTTACTTTATATTATAAAAAAAAGTAAAATGTGTGTGCCTAAAATAAGTTATATTACATCTATCCATTTATCATATTGCATCATTAAAATTTCTTTTTTTTGAAAAATATGCCATGTTTATACTTTATTGGCTTAACTAAAATATCAATTTATTAGGATCACAATATAAATTTTTTGGAAGCACATTTTCAGGAGTAAAAAATAGTTTAGTAAATTTTTGCAGCTTTCTATGGAATAATATTGTTAAAATGCAATATTAATTTTGGAGCATTTTTCAATCTTGAAAGTTGTGTTAAGTTTATGTATTACTTCTTCATATTGAACTAAGACATCTTAAATAAAAAAGACCATTAAGACATCTATAATAAAAAATAAAAATTTATGAATACATTTTACCTAGCCTTGGGACAAATTCTAAATCATGAAGAAATCTCTCTCTCTCTTTTTTTATGAGTTGTAATGTCAACTGCATTCCAAAAAAGTTGCAGAAACTTTATATGTTAAAAATTTCTTATTTTATTAGTTTTTCTTTTTGTATTATAAGTGGACATAATTTTGATAAAGATAAGAGTTGCAAAAGATTTTAAGATTTACTCTCATTGGTTTCTTTGTAAATTTTCAGTGCATTTCCTTTCCTGCCAAGTACTGGAGTTAATGAGCAGAATTCATCTAAACTAAGTATTTTATTCTTACTTTTTCTACAATTGTTAAATGCTTTGTTTGATTCATGTAATTTTAACTTTTAAAATTTGAATGTTTTTGTGCTATATTTTTGAATTAATACGCTTAAAATTAATTTATTATTACTTATTCAATTTTGCACGAAGTATGGATTTTTTTATAATTATTAGTAAGATGTGATATTTTATAGACAATTTTTCTGAAGACAGTTTTTGGTTTTCATCTACACATAGATTAATGCTTTAAATTTTTTTAGATCCACGTTATTATAATACAAAATTACTTTGGAGAATATACAATGAATTAAAAGTAAAACTTTTATCTCCTATCAAACTGTTTCCACTAAAACTGTTTGTCAATAGCGGTGTTTCTAAAATGAATTAACACCTCAAGAAATCACAACTCAGTGGACTGTTAAATTCTCTTGATTTCACCCACACTATATACAAAACAAGGCGTGGCTGGAGCCGCATCACAAGCGTTTTCACCCATTAGGTGTTGTCATGTTTCCATCCTGCACTTAACATGCTCCTGTCTTGAACCTTTAAAGGTTCAACAAAACAAAGCTGAAATGTAACATACACTGATAAAAGAAAGAAATCAGATAGATTAAAGGAATTGCTAAATTCACAATAGTAAATGCACAAATATGACTTAAACTACACACACAATCAATCTTAATAAACGATAAAATGACACAAATTCTGAATAGTTAAATAAACAATGAACATTTGAAACAGGTAAATAATAATTAGCAATCAATATTATTCTAATGGTTGAATACTAAGTTTAGTAATACCTCTTTTAAAAATACCATGTTTTGTTTTCACATTGGCTACTCTTATCTTTCCATCTGACCCTGCAAACGTCCCTAACAATCAAATGCAAATAGGTATGTTATCTTCCTTTATAATAACTAAGGTTACCTACTTTAACATTATTCTTTGAAAACATCCATTTATTTCTTTGCTGTAAATTACTTAGATAAGTGTGCGACCAACGTTTCCAAATGGTTTGAACAAATTTTGAAACCATTTGCCAGTGTGAAAGCATATTATCTTGCAAGGTAGTTAGATCAGTTTCTGGTAATGTATTTATTGAATGACTGATCAAGAAATGTGCAGGAAGTAAAACTTCCAGATCATCAGGTTCTGAATATAATGTAAAAATAGGACGGCTATTTAAAACTCCAATTTGATTTATCGACGTTAAAAATTCTTCTTCAGTTTATTTTGAATCACCTACCATTATTTTAAAATGATATTTGAATTATTTGACTCCAGCCTCCCAAAGCCCTCCAAAATTTGGGAATATAGGAGGAATAAAATTCCACTGAATTCCTTCATCAGACAAATAATTTGTTAATAACTCATCTGGTTTATTTATGATCTTGTACAATTTTTTTAATTCAATTTGAGCTCCAATAAAAGTTTTTGCATTATCACTATACAGTTTACTACTTTTACCGCATCTAGAAAAGAATATTTTAAGAGCAGCAATAAACGACTCAGAGATAAGATCAGTTACCATTTCTAAATGTATTGCATGAGTTGCAAAACAAATAAATATGCAAACATAAGTCTTATGAAATACACCTTTTCTTTGAGTTTTGTATCTAATGGAAAAAGGACCACAAAAATCTATTCCTGTAAAGTTAAAAACATAATTTTTATTCATCCTATCATAGGGTAAATTACCCAGAAAGTGCCTTTCGGTAATTAGCTTAGCTTTAAAACATGTTATACACTTTTGCACAATTTTTCTACTGAGAGATTTTCCATTTAAGGGCCAAAACTTTTTACAGGACATGATATAACAATGAGTACCAACATGAAAATATTCTGTGATATAGACAGTTAAACAATGCTTATCAGGTAAAATAGCAGGATGTTAGACATAATTTAAGATTAGCATTTTTCAATCTACCACCAACATGTAACATACCATAATTATCAATAAAAGGATACAAGTTGAGAATTTTGGAGATAGCAGGCAAAGGTTTTCCACTTTGAAGACACTTAAGTTCAGAGGCAAAGTTTGTTACTTGGACTTGTTTGATACAGCATTCTGAACCCTTTTCTAGTTCTTTGGTTGTGAGAGCTCCAAATTTTCCTTTCATAGATGGTACTTTAACATTAGAAAAGAATCTAAGACACCAAGCTAGCACTCTTTGGAGTTTTTGAAATGATGATACCCTTGAAATGACTTGCAATTCTTCAACACTTATTCCAACAGCCCATGAAGTCTGTTTGCTTTCTTCTTTTAAGGCTTCTTGACTATTTGGTACATCTGTGGGAAACAGGATGTCACTTGTCATTAACCACTTGTTGATACGATCTTTGGTGGTCCAAACTCAAGTTCAGAAGGTAACAGTCCCCGTGAAGCACAATCTGCTAGATTTTACAAATTTTCTTCTGGCAAAATTGGTTGAATTTCAGATACTCTGTTGGCAACAAAAACCTTGCCATTTCTTTGGGTCAGACTTCAACCAAGATAGGACAATGGTTGAATCACTGCATGCATATACTGATGCTACTTCAAAATGCAAAGCAGCTGTCATTGATTTTATGAGGTGCGCCAGCAACACCGCAGCACATAATTCCAGTCTTGGAATAGATATAGTTTTTAAAAGGAGCCACGCGAGTTTTTGCAATTAAAAGTCACATGGTAATTAATGAATTCTCACATAATCTGACGTAAATCACTGCACCATAACCTTTCTCCGATGCTTCACAAAATTCGTGAAATTCAACTGTTGTATGTCCTTGTAACAGTACATTTCGAGGAACGCGAATTGAATATAATGTTTTAATTTCTTCTAACATAGCCTCCCATTTTTGGCTAAATTGCTCTGAAACTGGATCGTCCCAAGATAACTGTAGTTTCCACAGTTCTTGAAGCAGAATTTCAGTTTGTATTACAAAGGAAACTATCCATCCCAATGGATCAAACAATTTGGCTATAGTTGACAAAACGGTTCACTTAGTGGGAATATTTTTGTTTTGGAATTCTATATCTGGAATATTGCATGTAAATTCATCTACAGCAGAATTCCATACTAAACCAAGAACTTTGATAGCTTTGTTTTCTACAATTGAATGAGAACCTTTGTTATCTGAACTTTTGATTTGTGTGTTTTCTAATACTGGTTTTTCATTTGTTGACCATTTATAAAGCTCAAACCCACCCTTTCTCAAAATCTCTTGCAATACAATCACCAATTCAGCAGCTTCTTAATTATCATTTGCACCTGTCAACACATCGTCTACTTAAAAATCTCTTAATACTTTATCGGCCGTTTTTGGAAAAATTAACTTTTTCATCAAGGGCTAATTATTTTAGAACCCTAGTTGCTAGATATGGAACTGAAGTAGTTCCATATCTAGCTACTATTTCATTTTCACGACTATCTCTTCAAAATATTCTTTGGAAATCTCGATCCTCTGGATGAATATTGACTTGCCGGTGCTTCATTTTGATATCTGCTGTCACTGCAATATTATGGAAACGAAATCGTAAGAGAATGCAAATTAAATCCTCTTGCGTTTTCGGGACACTCCTCAAAACATCATTGAGGGAAACACCCGATGATGTCTTTGCACTTGCATCAAATACTACATGTAATTTTGTGGTTAAACTCAATTTATTTAAAACAAAATGATGTGGAATATAATGTTGATTTTCTACATTAGAATCTATTGATAAAATTAATTCCATATGGTCCTAAAGACAAGTATTCCCTCTTGAATTCCTTGTATTGACTATAAATTTTTGGCATTGAAGAAAACCTTTTTTTCTCAGTATAGAAATCTGCAAAGTGCTATTTCATGCATATCTCCTAAAACCTTTCTATTTTGGTTTGAACGGTAGCAGGACTGAATACCTCCCATTATTGTCTCGAGTGTGGTGTTCCACAAAACGTAATTCAAGTAGTTTTTCTTCACGAGTTAGAGGTGAAGAATTTGGAATATACTCCAGTTCAAAAAATGATTTTACTAAATCATATGTGTTTATACTTAAGTGATTCACAACCACTGGATTCGAATTTGGAGATTCAAGATTTGTTGTACCTGAAATGATCCAGCCTAATTTTGTACTCATAGCGAAGGGAAGATTTGGGGCACATTTGATGATATCTCTGTAGATTAAATTCAAAAACACATTTACACCTTATAAGATATCAATATTTGTAGATTTGTGAAATGATGGATCAGCCAAGCGCAAGTCAGTAAAACTGTTACAAATGTTTGCAGGTAAAGACCCATGAGAAATTTTGTCCATCACTTTTTTTATCACATAAGCAGAAGTTGAAATTTGAAGGTCACTATCAAAATAAGAAGTGAATAGTAGATCCACTTCTCCGTAACTCACAGGATTAAAAACATGAACAACAGATGTGAGTGCACAACAAAATGTGAGTTTGTTTATTATTATAAGAACTCGAAGCACATACAGTTGATGCTGTAGGGTCAAAAGAATTTGTATTAGGAACCTCTTGAACTTTGGGAATAAATGTGGTAGCTTCTGGGGATAGAACAATTGATACATTTTTTTAATAAAATTTTCAAAATGCAATGTATTACCACAGTATTTACATTTGTTAATACTCTTGCACTGTTTAACTTGATGCACACTAAATAAACAATTAAAGCACAATCTATTATTTTTCACAAAATATACTCTTTTGGGCAACATTAACTGTAGGAATTTAGAACATTTTAACAAATTATGATCATTATATCAAAAAATACATTTGAGATTTGTAAAGAATGTACTCACTTTATTATTTGAAGGTTTATAATCTTTACTCTCTGAAATTTTACTATTTTGCAAAGTTCCAGCATAATTTTTCAAAAATTGAATTAACTCTTTTAATTTAGGTGTTTCATCTTTTTAATTTGTCTCTCCCTTCACAATTTGGTTGAAGAATCTAGTTTTTGCAATATTACATATAGTAACAAAGTATCACTGAAATCATCCATTTTTTTTATCTAAAATTTCCAATGCACGAATAATTTCATTTAAGTTATCTACTAAACTCAAAACTACAGAAGCCGATTCACATTGAAATGTATTTAATGGCATCCATCTTGTGATTTGAGCAAATACTTGTTCACGTTTATTAGAGTAAGGATCCTCTAATAATTCCCACACTGTGAGGTAATTACTACCTGAAATTGCTATAGATTGATTAATTCTAAATGCATCAACTTTTGATGAAGATTTTAAATATTGAAGTTTTTGAGCATTTGATAAATGAGAGTTATTATGGGACACTTGCTTTAAAGAGATCTTTAAAATTATCTAATCATGTAAATTTCCACTAAATGTTGGCAAGGTTAATTTCGGAAGCTTAACCATTCCTAAAGAAATTCTTTCTGTACTCACTTCTGAATTCAAGTGAGAGCTCAATTTTTTATTTTCTCTTTTTAACTCAAGTATAACATCATCAATACTTTCATGAATATTTAATTGTTCCTTAACGAATTTATTGATATCTGTTTCTTCATACAGATTAAACAATTAATCAAATATGCTTTTTAACTTGTTACTAAATAGTTCATATTTTTCAATAAACAACTGACAATCAGTAGAATCTAAATTTTCCCAATTTATTTTTCCTTTCAACTTAGCTAGCTGCATTTTTAAAATTTTCTTTTTCTTGAGTAAATCAACTTGACTCATTTCTTAAATGTCACATAAAAAGTATCATTATCATAAAAATCATTTACCGCTTCAATGTCTTCACTTGAAAATAAATTCGCAACTAATGCAATTATAACAGATGCATTGCAATGCACAATCCAGATGTAGAATCTCACTTTACAATTCATGTGCGCGCATGCAACACAAATATTCCATTGTCAACACTTTACTTTCTAACACAGAAATAACACATTTCTCAAATAAAATTCTTTGTACTTAACAAATGCATAACTAGCTCTTCTCTGGCTGACATAACCACTAAATGTTTGTACTAAAAGTTGTCTCTAAAATGAATAGACACAACTCAAGCAAACACAACTCAGTAGACTGTTAAAAGCTCTTTGTTTCTCCCACATTATATACAAAACAAGGCATAGCCGGAATCACGTCACATGCGTTTTCACCCATTAGGTGTTGAGATGTTTCCATCCTGCACTTAATACAAACTGTTGTGATTGTGGTGTTTTTCACTGGCATATTTTGATGAATAAATGGCTACAACTGTAACATACTCATTTTAAATTTTTGCATTAAACATTTACATGTATGTATCATAAAACAAAGAGTTAATATATAGCTATCTAGAGTTCTGTAAAATTCAAATAATAAATATAGGTTGCTGCCACTTCCAGAATAGTAATTATTTGAAGTTAAAATAAAGATTCAAAACAATGTAGATACTTAGTAAATACTTTGGAACATTGTAGTTCTTATTTCGTTTCATAGTTCTTAATAACTTCTTACACTAATAAATACTTCCAAAAACAGTTTTTTACAAAATTGCAAAGTATTTTCAACTTAGACGAGCAAGTGTTTGTGTTCTGACAATGTTATTTCATTACATTTACCATTAAATCTTATCAGATGGCTATCAAATTATGATCAATATGTCACATAGCCAGGCTGTTTAAAATTTCGCAAAATGCGAATGCCACAACTTTCATCCTTTGTAAGCTATTAAATTACTCACTGTAAATAATGGACAATCTTATTTCTTCTGCTTAGATTCCTGACCAGAAATAAAGTAGTCAAGAAGTGTGTGCAAACAATTTTTATTCCTTCCAAGCTTTTGTTTTACAAAATTAAATTATAAATAAAGGTCACATGTAAATACTCAGTACAAATATCGAGAAAAGGGAAATTAAGTTATAAATCTATTTTGTTAATTACATGAATCAAATTATTCAATCATAATGTATTACAAAATTTCATCTTCTATTTTGAAAAATATGACAAAATATGCTGGAGTTTCTTCTAAATTTGTAATAATCATAAACAGTCCTATTTAACCCTTTGAAGCACGGAAAAATAAATTCGCTGAATTTTTCAAAATAAAATTGTAAATGCAATGTATAGAACCTAAGAACAGAGAAAATACCTTAAAAAAAAATTACAGTACATTCCCCCCCCCCCCGAGGGGGGAGGTGGTTTCACAGAAGTACCACCGCGCACCTACGACATAATTCTCGGATGAACAATATATGATTTGCGTCAGATTTGTAAGAATATTCTTTATATATTTTGTAATAAATTTACTAAAATATGCAATATTAAGTGTTAGAATTACTTTTTAAATATTAAATAATACAAAATATAACTATAAGTGATTGAAATCAACTTCAATAGCCAGTAAAGTCTTTTTTTCATTGTTTCTTTATTATTAAATAATTAAAACATGCAGTAATAAAGAAAAAATAAACCCCTCCCCCAAATCAATGGCAAAACCCCCATAAATTATTAGTTATTTCACTGCCTGAGTCAAAGAAAAGAAAAAAAAGGGCTAAATCTCTCACGTGTGCGTGCTGTAAGCCGGAGAAGAAACGGACAATTTTCATGTTCTAGGTGCGCGGTGGTACATATCTTAAACCACCACAAAGTAAATTGGGTAAAGTTAGTTCTTTTCATCATTTATCATACTAAAAATTAGTTATGCTATGAACAGCATATGCAGCAAAAATGTACATACCTTACTTTGAATTTTTGTATATTTTTATTTACTAAAAAAAATTCTTTTGAAAGTGGTTAAAAAAGGCTTTTAAAATGATGCATTTTTCTCACAGAAATAAAAGTTTCTGTCTCGTGCTGACATCTAGTGTCTTTTATAAGAGTTAAAAAATATGTTTAGGACCAATTGGTTTCATTGAAATACCATTGCGCGTTTAGAGATTTTTTAGAAAATGGTGGTTTCAGAGAGATACCACTGTGCGTTAAAGGGTTCAAGTTGAGAATATTACAGTTTATGCTTAAGTACCCAGAATGTGAACTCAATATTCTTTACTTGGTTTTTTACTGTGGTACTAAAATGAGGGCAATGCTAAATTTGATGAAAATATGTATTTTTTTTCATTAATTTGTAGACCTTTTTAATGTAATTTCATTTGCTTATATCTTTAAAATGAACCAAATATAAAAATGCATTTATATGGATTAGTTGTATTTTATCTCTAAAATTCTACAACTCAGTCAATACAACCATTATATTGATTTATTTCAATATATTTTCTGTAAGGCTGAAAGTTTGATTTGTTTAATTTGTGTGTGAGTGATGTTCATTATACCCTCTCTTTTTATAAGAGATTTTTTTTCAACTGTGGATATGTAGAAAAAACTATACAATGAATTGATGAAAAAGAGACAAAAATTTCTTATCTTTTTGCCTGTAAATACTTAGCTGATAAGAACTTCATTCAATTTGAAAAAATTTGTTTGAAGAAAGCCTTTGGGTTGTTGCTATTTTAGTCTGTGATGTCAAAAGAATTGAATAATGATTCCTTTTTATCGACTTTTATTGCATAAATTTTTTTTTAAATCTTGAGAAACTGTTGAATTTGTTTTAAGTTATTGAAAAACACTGTATTTTTAAATCTGTTTTTTATGAAGTAATCCATCTTGATAAATGTGTAATGCTCAAGAATATCTAAATCTAGCACCCTATAAACCCTAGATTATTCATTACTAATATTTCTTGAGATAAATTGTATTTTAAAATGAAAAAAACAATTTTACTTTAAAAATAAATTAACTTTTAACCTCTATCAACTGCTTCTCATTGCAGATCTTGATGACAAATTTATTGTAGAAGATGATTTCAAAGACCTTCATGAATGGCTTTTAAGTACTGGAGTTGATATGGAAACCATATCTAAAGTAAGAGCTGATTTAAAATTTATGCTCATATTTAATCTCTTCCTCATAATAAGGTGTTTAAATATTTCCGTTTAATGTATAAATTAAACATGTTTTTTAGATTGGTAACTTCGAGAATAAAATGTGTCAGCATAATAGATTGCTTATATTTCTATTAGAGAAAAACAGAGAGAGAAAGTTTTCAAATATTGTACAATGGTATTTGAAGGGAAAGAAACATTTAATTGTTTATTCTGTGAAAATTATAATTTAATAAGATACTAAGTTTTCAATTTTTTTCTATGATATAATCTAAAATAATTCTTATTTATTTGTCTTCAGGAGTAAAAATGTTTTTTCTTTTATTATTAATCCCGAATCTAGCTCATAATTTATTTTATCAGAAATAGCTTGTCATATGTTTTAGAATTAAAATACATTTGTAAGTTTGTGAAATATTTATGTCTAAGGCATCTTATATATATGTTCTTCCTAATATTTTGTAATTAAGATTACTTTTTATATTTTACTCCTTACTTTTTGCTGAAAAAATTAATCTCATTTCCCAGTCCCAATTCCAATATCACTTTATTTTGCAATGCAACATTTCAAAAAATATACATTGAAGTAGTGGCGCACACATAAATGTTCCAGGGTCGAAAAACCACCATTCTCATTTCATGTTCCAATACATCGCCCAACATATTCTTTTGATTTTGTCGTTCGTCGGGAACAAAAAAAAAGAGTAAAAAAGTAATTATTGAATAAATAAATAGCATTAATTAAAATGAATTATTAATTGCTCTATTCTTCGGCTCCTTTCTAAGTCATCCATTTATCTGTCTTAAGATATTTGTGTAAGTTACAGTGGTATAATTGTGTTTCCATGGAAATTAATCGTTAGAAAGAGAAAAATCAAAACATTAATTAGTTGTTAAGATACCGTTTCGCAGTAAAAGCTCAATCTATGATGGAAGTTTGGATGAAGAAATTTGTATGTGCGATTTCGAAACTCATTCCCATTTCAAAAGCAAATGCCTACATTGTTGAATTGTTAAGGCCTTCTCACACGTACGTGTTAGGAGCAATTTTTGGTTCCAATTCATGCAATTTTTTCTCTGTTGCCATAGTGAGCTGAAAAAGTTGCTTGAAATTCCAGCCAATGGGGTTCTTCAGCGCCCTACGTCATAAACAAGATGGTGGTAACGACGGTAGCTTCGCATCATATATGGCGTATAATATTTTAATGGTGTACAATATTTTAACGGCGTATAATATTTTAAACAGAATGGTGCTCCATTTCTGTTTACACCCATCAACAAAAGCATGAGCGAACTAAAAGAAATAATGCTAAATGGTCGTTTTCGAAGCGGAAAAATCGGTGAGTTATGTTTCAATGTAGAGAAAGAGCGCGGCTGATGTCAGAGCATGATGTTTCGTTTACGGTGACCCTTCACCTTCAGATTGGGCTAAAAGTTGGGCCAAAAAGCTGCACAAAAAATGTACGTGTGATATGACCTTTACTGTTTATATTGTGTTAACTTATTTAATATGATGAAAAACTTTGAGATATTTTTTCCTTTCAAAATATATTATTTATGTTATGAGGGTTATTACAAGAAATGCTTGCCAATATGACTTAATCTTAAGTTATGTTTTAGTATGTATTATAAAAGTCCATAATTTATTTTAATTTGAAATCCTTTTCTTTAGTTTGCCAATCAGAAATACAACAAAGATGATGTGTTAACTTATATGACAAGAGAAGATCTGAGGAGTTTAGGCTTAAGGTTTGCATTTCTAATATTTTCATTTGGAAAAAACTGACCTTTAATCAAAATTTCTTCATACATACAAGTGTTTGAAAATTTATTTTTAGGTTTTAGCTAAGGTACGGGATCTTATATATAAAACAAATTTCCAGTTTGCAATGTGTAAAATTCCGTTAATTACTTTCTTTGCAACTCTGAAAGCAAGTTTCAGTGATTAAAAAGCTCTCATGTCATTAATAAAAAGAAGAAACATTTCAAGTCTTTATTCTGTCATTCGTTTTGTCTCAGAAATCTAGGAACTATTCTGAACTTCAAAATTATGTCTTGAAAGGCATGTACCATTGCTGAATGGCAATTTAAAAATTTGTATATATGTGTGTGTTGGGGTATTGTAAAGTTTTAATTAATATTAATAAATGACCTAGAGAAAATATGGATAAAATTTATTTAGCACATTGATCATTATATATGTTGTTGACGTTGTTTCTGATGCCACCTGATCAAAAGAGTTGTCAGATCCAAGGTCCACAAAACTCATCGTGGCATAGGACAAGTTTTACATCTGTTGTTATCCGAAGCTTTGAGCACCATGCAGTGGTCACAGTAGCCTAGTGGTCAAGGTATCGGATCATGGCTGGCATGTCATGAGTTTGAGTCCAGTACCACTAAAGACCCGCGGTGTAAGGGAGCAATGCATGTTAAATCTGTCAAGAACTCTTAAGTCCTCCTGTTGGTGTGGTTGTTAGGAGAGGGGGTGCCAGCTCACTTGTCCTCGTCACGTGATCATGGTTCTAAATTTCGAGGTCCATCGCCAAAAAGCCCTCGTGTAACTAAACAGTGCAACATTAATATTCACTCACTGAGCACCAAGCAGGTGGTGGTGGAGAATCAGAAAATCATGAGTTAACAGCTTGCAGGCTACAACCTCTGCAATGTTGTTCGAATAGTCGTTCATGATCAAAGGGAGGGAATTCTCCAAAAAGAGCCTAAAATTGCTGGACAATCAAAAACATAAGGAAGTTGAGTGTCAGGGCAATAGTTGCATGGATGATAGGTTCTTGTTCTTTCCTTTTGAATTTTCATGCTTTGGAAGTGCTCAGTTCCTAATTGGTTGATTGTTTTTGTGAGGTCTCTCTTAGCTTTTTTTTCACAGATCTGCGAATCTACTTTGATTGCAGTTTCTTTTAAGACAGTGATTTGCAATTAAATTTGCATCGTGGACAGTTGTTTTGCCAAGGGCTCCATCATTTAGGTCTCTTCCTTCCTTAACTAATGTATCCAATGCTCCGCTACCATGCCGACATGCATCGGCATCCATTGCAACCTATAGAACTTGTTTGATTTTTTCAACTCCTTTAGTCAGTACAGAATATCTTGAGTTAATCTTGATTGACTGCAGTGGACCGCTTCTAGTGCTTTGCTTGCTTATGTTGTCAAGAGAAAGTATTTGTCTAAAGCAAAGTTGATTGCTCTCAGTTCGCTGGAAAAATTTGAGGCAAGGTAACCAGTGAACATCCCGTGGCTCATGATTGTACCATTAGGCAGAACAAAGTGCATGTCCACTCCTCCATTCTGGATAGTCTCATCGACAGAGTCATCAGAGAATGCGTGAACAGTTGGCTTTTGACATTGCGTAGATGGTCCCTTATCCTTTTCAAAAATGGCAGGTGTTAGTCCCCCCCCCCCTTTTTTTGATACAGAACAATGAGATTGGTGTTGATGGTTGTGTTTTTTGGTAATTGGCTTGAATAGTGAAAGCTCCTCTGGAAATATCAAAGGCGTTATGCTCAAGACTGATCTTCTGTCTAATGTCGGAGTGGAATTGTCTTTATATCTTAATTATGGTATATAATATATCAGTATAATCCAGAGACCAAAGAGTGAAAGCACAGCAACTCCATCTCCCTAAGATTGCTAAGGGGCATAAGTTTCAATAATTTCTCTTGTGCTATTATTAGTATTTATTATTCGATAAAATAATTTTATCTTGAAAAAATATGAATTTAATAGGACTGTTTGAGGGGTCTGGCATGTAATCACCTTCACTAACTGCCTGTAGAAAGCTCAAAGCATCACTAGTGTTCGTTTCTACACACTACTGAACAAATGCACGATGGTTCAATTAAGAAACAAGTATGATCATTAAAGGTGTCTTTTTTTTTTTCCACAATGTAACTGCTACTTTTTTTGAAAAGCAGTTGAAAAAGCTAAGTCACTTCAAAAGGCCAAAAAACACTGGAAAATGTGTAACTGTGGATGGTGACTGTCTAAAAATATCAAATTAAAATTAAGTTTCTATCTCAATTACTTTCTAGTTATAATTAAGACTCTACAATACCCCTTCGATATACATAGCTAGTTGATACATTTTTCTGTTTAATTGAATTTTATTGCTAAAACAATTAAAAGATGGTTAATTAATTTTTTTAATGTTCAAATTCAACATTTGTAATATTGATGATGAGTTTATATTATTTGTATATCAAAAATTGATTACCATTTGTATAGATATAATATAAAGAATTATTTTTGTCTTTAGATTTCTCTTGTTACTGAAACTATGCTTCCTTGTAATTTATATGTATTTTTACTAAATATGTGCTATATATGTATTCAAAAAGGCTGTTTGCAAGTTTTTGCAAAATATATTTATTTTTAAAAGCTTATTGCACAAGCAAGTAAAATATGTAAAGAAAGTTTGATAATTCTTGGAAAACATATTAATTAAACTTTGTTTTCCAGTTTCCATCCAACTGTCTTTTTTTAAATATTCAAGCAATTATTCTTTGTTTTATTTGCATTATTGTAGTTAATTTTAATCTGTGACATTTTATATGTGTTTCATCCGCTGAAGACCAGTTGTGTAGAAAGGCAATGCACGTTAAATCTGTCAAAGCTTAAACATCCTTCGGTGGGTGTGATGGAAGTTAGGAGCAGGTGCCAGCTCAAGTGTTGTCCTCATCAGTTGATCATGGTACAAAATTACTAGATCCATCGCCAAAAGCCGTCATGTAGCTGAATAGGGCGACGTTAATAATCATTCACTCACTGTGTTTGTCATTGTTTTAAAAAAATATTTTTTTTGCAACTAACATTTTTGATGTGTAACATTTTTCCTTTCGGTTGCTGAATATTTGTAGGAGTGATTTCGTGAAAGGTGATGGAAATGTGTAACAGCGGGGAAGCGTGCGCTATTTAATTTGACCAATCAGCATGCTTCGTGGTATCTCTTTGCTACCCTCGCATCGCAATCCATTTCTAGTTGCCATCAAGATGCGAGCCTTTTTTATATTGTTAAATTTAGCATTTCAAAAAATTCAAATTCAAAAACTCAGTTTCGTTTTCTTGACTCTAAATCCACTTTGCACATACTAGCTAGTCTTATTAGACTTCATCGAGGATAAACTTGCGATTCTTATGTTCAATTGTCAAAGTCTCAGGGCTCATTGTGTATGAAATCAGAGGTTGTATTTATATGTGTAAACTATTTTAGTAATTTTATTTACTGTTAAACATCTGACAAAGCTCATCATTCTTTAAAAAATACGAGTAAGTTATATGGAATTATTCGAATAAATATTTTAGTGCATATTTTTTTCATACTTTGAAGTTAATTCCTTTCACTGTCAATAGAATATTTTAAATTGGGATTAAAAAAGTTTTCTGGATTAAAAAGCTAACTAGTTAATTACATGGGTAATTTTGATTTTTTCTAATTTTTTAAGCTAATAATTCTAATATTTATAATTTTTACCATTTACCAAGGGAAATTTCTTTTATTAAAGAAACCAAATTTTTTCTATCTATTTCAAAATATTACCAAAAATTTTTTTCTATTATATTTTTTTATGATTTGCAGAGATGGGTTAATCCAGAGCAGAATGTATGTGAAATTATTGGCAAAAGAAATGTGAGGCAAAATTAAAAACTCGCGGAGTACAGCCTAAAAAAATTGCACACAATTCAACTCAACAGGAAACTGGGGAAGTGCGTGAGGTGACGTCGATCTACTTGGCCTCCTCCCCCTTCATAGTTTCTTTACTAATGATGACCTGCTTTGGGCAGGGAAGGGCTTACACACACAAAATATCAATCTCCATGTTGATCCTATTGTACCATTTTTTTTATATGGGGTTGATATTTGGGGGACCAATAGTACTACCTGTTTCGCTAGGAAGTACAAGGATTCGATCCCCCAGGTGCTTCCCCCGTGGACAGCATTTTGCCAATAGCTCGACACCTGGGCCTCTCACTCCACTCAGACCTAGCTCATTCGATCCCTCTGTCTCCATTGTATATTCTCACCAAATTTCTTGCTCATAGGGTTATTCTTGTAATTTATCTCAATGCTTAAAACTTTTTTAAATCTGTAATATCTTGGAAATGTATTTGAGTATCTGCTTTGAGATTTGAACCACAGGCTCCCTTCAGCAAGACCCATCCATTTATTTATCCACTTAGCCCTCTTTTGGTAGGCTTTAGGAGGCTCCAGCACTAAAATATCATGTTCCCATGTTATTCCTATGGGGTTGGGTAAAAGTTTTGCCCCCTTTGGAATTGAGCTAAGGTCTTGATATTTGGAGGTTTGATACGGAGATATACGAGAAATTGACCTCTCCTTAGGTGCTCCCCCCTTACAGGGCTATTTCTTTTATATTTCGAATCCTCAGCTATCTTGGTCATCCATACCTGCCTGATTCGATAGATATCCTTATGAGCTTTCTGCACATGTAATTTTATTGCAATAATCCTATTTTCTCTCCCCCCCCCCATTTTTCGTTTTTAAAGTATTTTAAATTTTTAAAATCGTCATCTCTCCAAGAATTTTTGAGTCTCTGCTTTGAAACTTGAACCATAGTTTCTCCTCGTCGAGCTACATCTTTTTGTCCAATTTGTTATATGGTAATGGGCCAGAAAGTGGCTTCGTCACTAAAACTAAAAACACCTTGTTAATCCTTTTGGTTTTGGTGATGTCACGAACTAAGTGAGATGAGATAATGATACTTGGGGAATCCCCCATCTTTGCTTAGTTCGGAGTTATCTATGTTCGTTCTGGACACTGATGCCTCCCCCCACCCCAGGAGAGTTAGTTTCGTTATTTCTTTCTGCTGTACCTCCGCCCCATTTGCACCTACAAATCTAAGACTGCTGTGTTCGAATTATCTCTTCTTTCTCTACAAACAGACTGGGTTTCCAGTTGCTGTGTGCCCCACTACTATTTTAAATTTTTTTTAAATCACAATAACTGGGGTTTTTTCAACATCGCACTCTGAATATTCACGGTGTGTTCCCATCCATGCAACTTATCTGACAAGGTTCTCAGCTAGCTACTAAACTATAGTTATGATGTCTCCACTCTTCCCCAAATTGAACAGGAATAAATATTTTTGATAAAAAATTGCAGTACACCTTGTGTTAGTTATATAAAATTTTCATTTAAGATATAGCTATTCGATAGAAAATTATTCCCAATCATACCCAATTCATTATTTTCAGGATTTAAGTTACTATTGTGTTTTTACTGTGATAGATAACATGTCAGATGTTACACATATGCGACAACTGTAAGCCTCGTTTCTTTATTTATTAAAGAGTTAATTTTTTAAAAAAAATATTTATCTTGTTAACAAATGTTTAAGTTTTTATATTGATATCAGTAATTGATACTTTTTGAAGCAGTGTAATTGAAATAATTACTGAGAGCAATAACATTCATAAGCAATATCAAAGAAAGTTAGTAAATGGCTTTGAAAAGTTTTATGAAGGCTTACAAAAATACTATAGTAAGTTTGGCAGTTTTTACATTTTGTGAACTAAAAAGACTGATAATGGTTATAAATAAGTGTAATAAAATAAATCTGAAGACATAATTAATTAAATTTTGATGCAAGTTTAGCTTATAGACTAAAAACAGTTTTAATATACTCCTGTGTTTCTGTATAGATTTCAAAATTATCAAAGTTAAATTGTCAAATTGAAATTTATTAAATCATGCAAAGCACAATTTTTTCACTATTTAAGAATGAGTTTCTTCTAAGGATTAAAATGAATGTTTATTTTTTTATTTAGTATGTTTTCCTCTTTAAATATCTTTCTGAGTTACTTATAATTCATGATAATAATGATGTAATTTTTAACACTAATTTTTGGCCCTCTATTGTTTGGTTAGAAGCAACTTAAGTCCACAGTAATGAATTTGAAATGGTAATTTTAATCATTTTTCTCAGATTATCTACAGAGGCTATCCATTTATGTGATTAGAAATGTTGCATAGGATATTGGGTTTGCTGCAAATATGTAATATATGTTTATAGTCAGTCCATTTAAGATTTCATTCCATATGAAAGATTCAATTAAATATTTCTGATATTTATGCTAATATATGTACCATTTACTTTCTGACGTAATTTAAATTAATCTTTTTTAAATTTTCAGAGGTGGAATGGAGCTTAGAATTTGGAGGCATCTCGTAAATCATCGTTTACAAGGCACAGAATCATTAGCTACATGAATTGTTTCATTAAAAAAAATGTGCATTTTTGAACTTCCATCTCTTTTTAATCATAGCAGCCATGTTTTCCCTCCTTTTTGTGGATTTTAACTACTGTTTGTGTACCTAATCAAATTTTAATAAATATTTTGTGTTTTTTAATTTATATTCTTTTTTCTTCTTAGAAAACTTAAAATTGATTTGAGGTCAAATTTTTCTGCAGTTAATAAGGATTGTGTTTTAGGTTTGCATGAAACAAACATTTTTCAGATACAGATCTGTTTATACTATCATACTAAATACACACTCTAAATAAAATAGAAATAATATAAATATCTTTGTATGAATACAATTTTTATTTTGATGTTATCACAGAACCAATATTATAAATATGAAATTACAAAAATGATGATGAGATACTCTATATACAAAGTAAACTGACGGATGATGTAGACTAGCGATGTGGACGGTTTCCGTAAGATTCATGATACTAACTGTTCTCTATTGTCATATATCGGAGACCTACAATAACAAATATTATAAACATTTTTAGAAATCACTCAATAAAGAAATTAAATGTACAGTGGGACTTCGTTTAACGAGCATTATTCGTCAAAATCAAAGTTTTATTTTTCTAAGGTTATTTTTCTTTTTTTATACCTGTTTTCTTGTGGCTTTTTCTTCAGTGACATTTTTGCAAGGAACAACTTTTCATGAAAACAAAATCAAAAATGCTATACCTGGACACAAGTTTGGGAAAATTTATGATAATAAGTGACACTAAGATGAAAGATATCTAGATCAAGGCTGATTACATGTATTTACTGATGGCTCTGCCATGGCTTCCTTTGTTAGGGCTAGAGCTGGTGCTTACTCCAACTTATTTAATTTTAAAAAACCTCTTAGTGCCTTGTCAGACAAATTTGATGGTGATATTTTTGCAATATTTGAGATATTAATGTTACTCCTGGCCAAAATATTGTCTTCATAGATTCTCAGGCCGCTATTAAGACAATTTTTGACTAAACTCTATACCCATCAGAACTTGAATTCAAATGTAAACAACTTATAGACTCATTTCTTAGCATTGGAAGAGAGGTCGGCCTTCAATGGGGATCCCTTCCTATTGCAGCATTCATGGAATTAAACAAGCCAACAAGATGGCCAAAGAGGCTTCGACTTAGCATCCATCTTGTCTACCTATTCCTCTTAGAAATGCCAAGCAACTTATAGTGAGAAAAGAATACCCACTCTTAAAAGGCTGGCTGGTACTAAATCTTGGTCTTGTCAACTCGATAGCCAGAGACATGCTCAACTTTCTATCCACTGTAAGGTGGAGGAAGAGGCATGTTTTAGAATCATCACCGGGTAGGATTGTTTACAGGTCCATCTGTTTAAAATTGGCCTGGCAGATTCTCCACTCTGCCCTCTTTCTGCCAATGACTGGGGATCATCTATTTGATTGTCCCTCTCTACTCCATGTTATCTTGCAAGATAACTAAAGAGTTCTGTCAACTACTAGTGCAATTTCTGTTTTGTACTGGACTGCAAGACGTCGTGTGCCCGAGAGGACGCAGGAAGGTGTTATTAAAAAAAACTTTTTAATCTCATCTCAATATAAGAAGATACTAGAACTGTGTTATGCAACAACTAAATAACTACATCCTTAGAAACCACCATGTCACTCTTATAAGCACATCCTCATAATACCCAGCTGGTTGTTATGTAACCCCTGTAAATTTCCCTCATTCCTATTTTGTTGATTACCGGTTCGATATAGTTTTAAAAATCAGTCAAATGGATTAATGGGATATTCCCCCTCTGAATCCTTATTTTTCGTATGCCGTGGTTTCTGGTTCTTATATTCCGAGCACGCCTTTTTCTTTAATCGAACATAGCCTATGTTCAATATGAATTGTTTGCTTAAACACACCTTATAGATGGAGAAATAGCAGCTTACCCACTATATACACACCAAGCATTTTTACCCATTTTGCGTAACATTACTCGTTATGCGAGATTCCACTATAAAATATCATAGCAATAAATGAAACTAACCTAGTAGTGTGACAGAGTTCAGAATGATGAAATGTACCCATTTGGAATTCCAATTCTGGAGTTGTTACTGAAATGTAAAAAAGAATCAATTAGTAAAACTATGAATTACAATTTCTTTGTGTGTTTTGTGAATTATCTAAAAAGTAGATCGCACTGCAATAACTATTAGATTAATAACTGCGCAAAACCCCTACTTTAAAAATTAAATTTTATCAACTAGTCAAAAAAGCCTATCATTTTTTATTTTCCCCCAACATCATCCATTACATTTTACCAAAAATAGCCTTATTGATTGGCGATGGGAGTTTCGATTTTCAAATATTTTCAGACTCCCCATAAAGCAGTTTACAAATTAAATTTTGAGAAATAAAAACTTGAATGTTATGCATACTCCCATATACAATCTAAAAGTCAAAACATAGAGATTTAATGTAAGGTCTTTCAGCTGTTAAATCTTGAAAATAATATTTAATGATCTTTATAACAAGTTTGGTGTTTTTTGAATATCTAAGACCACATTTTAAGCGATAAATGTGTGTTCTTAAATTTGATATATTATGAGCTCTTATATTATTTAAGATATAAAAAAAATTATATAAATATATCAATTTACTTATGATAAATTCAAATATAAATAATTTATGAAGTATAATTTTGTATAAAATTCAGAAAAACCAAAATAAAATAATGAGAAAACAGGTTATACCTCTTATGTGGTTTTGAGAGAATATAATTCTGAGAGATTGTTGGAATTGCTGATTAAAAATGGATTGTAGTATATTCGTATATACAGTGTGCCCGTTGAAGTCCGTTTATCGTTCCAATCATTTATGAATGACAAGAGCTATACCTATAAAAGCAATGTCTAGGTACACAAAGTTTTCATGCGCTACACAGTAAAAGTGCTTATTACCTGTCACATAATTTTAGAGTTAGCGTTCTTATCTCAAAAACAGTACAAGATACAATAAAAATATCAATTACATACAAAGCTGTTCAGCATCATCGTTTTATTATTATTTTTTTAAATCTTGGGCACAAAAATGAAAAGAAGAAAGCACATGCGTGTTCCGTTGCGTTGAACAAAACTGCACTTTCCAGAAATGAAGCTCAACTATCTGTCATGCTCAAAAAGGTGTCCTTTAGCAACATTAAACATCTGGACACAAGTTTGCATCTGCCACTGCACTTTTTTCAACAAGGTACGTGCAAAAGTATCCGAAAAATGTTTCAAAGATCCTACAGTATTGATGGAAGGGCTACATACACTCTTTGTTTGATGTAAAGACCAATGGGTTCAGGTTAGGTGACCGTGCAGGTCATTCAATACCACCATACCTGATGACTCATTGCTGGAAAGGGTCTTAAATGTACTGTGTAACACGTGATATTTTGTGCGACGGGGAGCTGTCATGTGTAAATATGCATTTGAAGGTCACGCAACGGCATATCTTTGAGAAAATCGGATAGCATATCCTTAGTAATGACGAGGTATAAGGATCCTGTTAACGTGTTCTCGTAAAATAACGAGCCAATAATTCACTTTTTAAATATTTCGCAGCAGACATTTATCGACCTGCAAAATTGATATCGAACTACGGTACGACATCTAGAATTATTCAACGACTAGAAATGGATGTCCTGCTTATATTATGCATAGAATTATGCACAAAGAATGCCTCATCGGTTCATATGTAGTTGGCAGGAAATGTTGGTTGGACTTCTAAGCGGTTCATAATAAAGTTGCACCAATCATAGAGTCTGTTCATTCCCTACCATTAGTCACTGCAACAACTTTTGGAAGTTACGAACCAAATAAATGAACATTTTACGCATCCTATTTTTAAGATTAATTTTACGAAAGATGTCTTCTCTATTACCAAATCGATGATGCTGAATAACTTTGTAATTGATTTTTTTACTGTATCTTATCTGAACTGTTTTTGAAATAAGAAAGCTAACTCTAAAATTATCCACCAGGTGGCGCTGGAAGCACTTTTATTGGGTAGCGCATGGCAACATTATTATACATAGACCCCACTTTTATGACTATAGGTCTTGTTCATAAATTATTTGGATGACACCGGACTTTAGCGGGCACCCTGTGTGTATAAGCTCTTAAATATGAAATTCACATTAACACAATATAAAATAAAAAATATAAGTTCATATCACCCATGTAACTGAAAAATATAATTACAGACAAAGATAAACACAAAGAAGAAGTAACAACTTCGAAAAATCTTGTAATTTATTTCGCAAGGTAATTAGTGCATACCAATTATAGCTTCACTAAATAGTGAAAACAGAAGAGGGAGAGCAGTAGTTAACGCAAGCATGATTTTAATTTGTGTCATACTCTGAAGCGACATAAGGGTTTTGGCAATAGATCTCGTAATTTTGAATCTCGGACAAGTAAGGATGATGCCTCCTGAGCCAGCATCCCACTCTAAAACTTCCACATTCCGCCACCATGAAAACTTTACACCTTGAAAGATTTAGCCCTTTTACATGGAAAGCCTTCGGTGGCACCAGCACTCAAACCTGACTCCACAACTCCAGCAGCTAGTTTGCAACCATGACTATTCGGGTTCCAGAGTCAGTTATATCAATCTAAATCTCTGCAAGACTATCTTCTGAACAATTAGAAACTAAATATTGCTTTGATAGGATTAAAAGTATCATGGAACGGGGTAAACAATGTTTACATAACTGGAGTTTAAATGTGATCGTATTCATTCTATTTTGCTAGGTATAATTCATTTATGTTTTATTATGGGAAAAATGAATCTTGAAAAGGTTTTTTCATTAACAGCTTGAGGAAAAAGATTTCAGAACTAATTGTAGTATACTAACAATAATTAAAAGTGATTATTGATGAAGTAGTTTTTACCAGTGGAAAGAGACGAAACAGTAGTAGATGGTTGTAAGTATGGAGCTTCTACATTATGTGAACTAGATGTATTAGATAAAGGAAATGGACTTCTTGTAGCTTTAGGTTGATGGGAAGATCCTTCTCTCCATTTACAATAAGCCTTCTGTACCTAAAAGAAAAAAAATTGAGTCACTATAAGCATGAGCCTAAGAAAATTGGATAATTGCTGACAAATTCATATAAAGAAAAATCGCTAAGATTCTTCAAAGTTTGACTATCACAATAATAATTTCAAGATGAATTTTCAAATTCAGCTTTATAAAAAATACTATTCTAATGTAAATGAGATTTCTGTTTGAACGTAATAATTTTTGTTTATAGGATTCAATTAAGAGGTAACATTTAAATGAAAATAAAAATGATTTTAACATTTAAAATAATGTGCTTTATAGAACTGCAAGTTCAGGAGTTTTACCACCATAAAAATTAATTCCTTCCTTCCTTTCTCAGTGGCTCGACAGCCCAGGGTGGGCCTTGGCCTTCTCAAGAAGCCTTTTTCAGGCTAGCCTTCTTGCTAGTGTTCTCGAGTTCTCAAAACTAAAAGATCTTTTTTTAGGTAATCAATCCCTCAAAGATTTGGTCTGCCCTTTCTTCGTGTGCCAATTCGTTGGGCATTGAAGACTTTCTTAGTGGTGCGGTCTTCGTCCATTCTGACAAAGTGACTTGCCCATTTAATTCGTTGTATTTTGATGAAGTTAACTATGCCAGATTCTTTAAATGATTGATAGAGCTCAAAATTTGATCTTCTTCGCCACGTTCCATTAATTCACTTAGTTATATTTCGGTAGAAATGCAACGAAGAAAAAAAGGGTTTTTTAAATAAAAAAGATGACATTCTAAGTTTTTTATAGTAAATCAGTAATAAACAACTAAATTCATACATTCTATTCCATGAAAAACAATTGTGTCATACAATAATAAATCTGAATCTTTTATTAACTTAGTTATTTTATTCTTTCAACTAAAAAAAAAAGCTTCTGTTACCTTGGAAACTACAATTTAAAAATAGATTTTATGAATTATACCTCAAAGCAGAACAAATTCGAAAATAAATGAAGAAATATATAAAAATAAATAAACAACAAATCCGAATAAATACCTCGCTGTCATGTAAACCAAGAAATATGAAAATGGAAAGTCCTTGCAGACAGTTGAGAGCCGCAAATATGTAAGCTAATATAGGTAGTTTCTGTACCATGTATAACAGTAAGAATGCCCAGCTACTTCCTGTACTGAATATAACAAGCCATGATTCCCGGTTTCGAACCCTAAAATTTTTTTAATAGATCAGCAAAGATTTTACTACACAAAGCACAACAAAACATTTTTTTTATATATTTTAAATTGTGTGCTTCATTATTTCTGAAATTTTCATACATAAAATTTTGCTTACCTAACAGTATTAATTTTGGCAATTTCTTTGTTCTTCCTTGAAGACCAGCATGTTTTACAGATGGTTAATGTCAAAAATATAAATGCGCCCTACGACAAAAAAAAATAATGAAATTTAAAAGCTTTAAAATTATTATTTTTTTGAAAATTCAAACAATATTAATAAAGAAAATTACCAAAACACATGTGGAAGCAGGTCCCACAAAACTGAAGATGTAATAATTATCGAACCGTAAGAAACAGTATTCTGGAGTTCCATAGCTTCGTGCATTGACTAATGCTGATATACATACTATTAAAGCAGGTATACCGTATGAAACAACTGAGAAATAACTCATTCGGCTATTGTATGTATTTTCTAATAATAACAAATAAAGCTGAAAAGCCGAGAGAAAGATCCACATAAAAGTAGCTTGTAGAAGAAAATGTAAAGAGCCAGCTAAAATGGAGCATATAATGCCGATTTGATCAGCACTTCCCATGTATACAATTTCTGCTAATAATAAGCAAATGCACAAATGTTTATGTATAGTTGCATCATCTGTTGGGAGACTCCTGTAAAATCAAATAAGTACACAAAATAAATATGTGTTAAACAAATATCATATGGGAAACGAAGTTTTTCTTACTTTAATTATATTGCAAAACTAATATTAATGAAATAATCAAAGACAATATATAATCGTTTATGATAGATAGAATATCCCAATATTCACGCAATTTTCATTAAAAATACATGTTTATAATTAAAAAATGTGAATTTTTTATTGGTTCATTAAGTACGAGGGTCGATTAAAAAAGGTTATAAGTCGAATAAAAAAATATGTATTAACAATAGACAGAAAATACAAAAGGGACTTAAGGGGCAAACGTGCCCATCACTTTTCGACTTAATCACCAAGTCCCTTTAGGCATTGATCAGAACGCATAACCAACTTGCTTAACCCATCTTGATAGAAATCAGGTCCCTGACCATTGAGGCAGGTCTCGGCGGATGTTTTTACAGCACGGCCTGAAGAGAACTGTCTGCCGGATAAGTGCTGCTTCAACCTCGAAAACAGAAAATAATCACTGTGTGCCGAATCTGGGCTGTGTGTGTGGGGGGGGGGGGTGAATGTCGTTCAAGAATTTAGCCGGCCGCTCCCTGTCATATTGTGATTTTCGAAATGAGATGGAAAAGAGAGACACCATTTCAATACATGTTGTTTGCTCGTTGCTTCTTCACCTCGATTTGACTGTGAAAGTCAGACGCGGACACATTCTTTGCTCATAAAAATCGAAACACGGCTCACACTTCCAAACGAGACCACTTTTCTAAGCATCTTGCCATTTCAAACGTCCTGAACCGTCTAGGAATTTACACTACCTACCTACCGGTACACTAGCTGTATGACAAGTAGCACCATTAGTCTCCACTCTGGGGATCTTTTTCTTTATCATTCTTCGAAAAATAGGGTTGCATATAGAATAGTATATTGGGTATAGCTGTGGTTTTGCTGACCCAATACGCATTCTTTAGTTGAAGTTTTGCTTGGCCATTTTGCGCAAGTGTTTGTATTTCGTTGATACAGGGCTCGGTTTTCTTCTCTAAGGCGTAAATAGTCATAGGCTTGTTGAGATGAACTTTACACTTCAAAAATCTCCAAAATAAAAAAAAAAATCATTGTTGTTTGTGATCACCTAAACGGGAAATTACATGACTTGTATGTTTTAAAATATTGTTCGACGATGGAAACGCATTGTTCTTTTGTTTAGTGCACCATTTTTAATAGCCCTGAACTGTGTTCTATCACGTGGTTTTTTTCTTTTTTTTTCTTTGGCAACACGTTACCGCACAAATGTCGCTAAATTCAAATTTTGCGTGAATTTTGGGACATCCTTTATAAATATTTTCCACAAGTATAAAACTAGAACTTGATATGCATCAAACTGCAATTGTACTTAATTAAATTACTATTTTACTTGCTTATGAAAATTGATAAAAAATTAAATTTAATATTAAGGTATATATTTTAGTCATATATTTTTATTAATATAAAAAGAAATACCTAAAAATATGTAGTAAAACAGCTGTAATTAAAAAAAAGACTATTGCCAATCCACAACTAATAAATACAATCATCTTTGAAAAAACTCTGTTTTCAGTAGATTCCTGGAAAGATAACATGAAATACTTATGTTATTCATCATAAAGATTTAAGAAAATTGAATTTAAATTTATTGTGTGTGAAGTTTTTAAAGACACACATTTTAACTCGTTAAGGTAACTTGGACGTGAAAATGTTTCAAATTTTGCATTTTTTTTATTTTACTTTTAAAAAAATAGAGGGCACTTTGCTGCATCCATAGATGCATAATTTATGAGAATTCAATAAATAGAACGGCTACAACATTGAACTATAAAATTGTAAGCAAATGCGATGTAACTATGATTCAGGTACACTTTCTTCAAAATTTGTTTTGCATATAATATGTATTCTAAAAACTAATTTTTCTATACAAAGAATGTAATTTTTCTGTATAATATGTTCAAATTTATTGAAAATTCTACATTTTTGGAGTAAAAATTACAGAAAATTGAAATGATAAGTTACAAAATTTTGTTTTTGAAATATTAAATATTTTTAGTTTTGCATTTACATATACTCAGCGTAGCTCTTAAATTATAAATTAAGTAGATATAGTACAAAGTAGATCTTGAGGATTATTCTAAATTCAATACACAGCTTGTAAAATAAACATTTAATTTTTTTAACTGCTGATAGTTAACATTTGAATGTACTGTTTATAACTGTTGGCTTTACTTAAAATAAATAAATATTCATTTGTATGAGTACAAAAAAAAAAGAGATCCTTTTGGTCTAATTTTTAAAAACAGAGTTCCATTTAAATTAGACATCAAATTAACTTTTTTAATTCATCAAAGACATTTTCTTCGTGTATTTTTACAACAATTAAAATATGTATATGGAATTCTGTTATATCCTGTAATGATGGTGTTCAAAGTGAAGTAAAAATACTAAAACTTATAGATATAAAATTTTGGTATTTTAAATGGAAATAGGTGTGAATCGTTGATAACACATATTGATGAAGTGGGGAAAGAGCAATTAAAAAAGACTTCTAAATAATCTAGAATTTTAAACTTACAATTTTAAAACCGAGAAATGAATCAAAATAATACAATTAATTATAGTATGGCTTTATATTGTATTAAAAAATATTATTTTACAAATCATAAATGAAAATATCTTTATTTGTAATTTCCTCAAAATGCATTCTTTGGTGATTCCGGTACACTTTTCTCAAAATCTACTTTACCTATAGTGCTGATATTTTGCATATTATAAGATCCATAAATTTTCGACAAGTGAATGAATCTTTTTTCAAATAAACATTCACACATTTTAGATCTAGCACAATTTCTGCATAAAATTTAAAGGAAATGTAATTAATAAACTAAATTTAATAATTTTTAAAAATTTTATAAATTTATTTTTTTTAATTTAATTTTATTTATTTCATGGATTGTTAAGTTTGCAAAAACTCTGTAAAATTTTATAGCTATATATGCAGTGGATTTTATACAAAGTGTACCTAAAGATAAGAACATGCTTTCAAAATAAAAAAGTAGTTATGGATTATTTATTGCTCATACAGATTTATTTGTAATTTAAAATTGAATTTTTTTACATTAACAGGTACATAAATATACAGATAATTCAACGAAAATTTTTTATTTCCGTTGCTTTTGATTTAAGTAAGTGAGAACCATTTAAATTTGGTGTAAAAAAAAATCATTTTTCGTTGTCACAGATGTCCCAGTTACCTGAAGTCAAATTAATAATATAAAAGACTAAAAATAAAAAAATATTTTACAAAACACACTAAAATTAAAAATAAAAATGACACTTATAATTTCTAATTATTTTATGCATTAAATAATGAAATATATATAATTTTTGTTTTACTTTTCGTTTGTAATTTCATACTACTTAATACACATTAGGTTATTAACTCAAAGAAAATAATTTAAAATCTGGAATTTCTGGAAATGTTATATGCTAAAAAAAAGTAATCGAAATTAATCCCCTCAAAAGTGTAATAAAAAATTCATATCAAAGTAAATACGTTATACATATAACATTCTAAATATACCATCTGAAATGCCAATAGTTTTTTCATTCCTAAAATGGCGATTCTTTAAATGAAAATGATAACTGTACCATATTATCATTAATAAATTTGCTTTTATGACAGGATTATCAATAAAACGATCTTATTCCGAACATTGAACGTATGTGGATTTATCCGAATTAATTACATAAGTATTAAATTGAATATATGAAGTAATTGCTTAATGCAATGTTATATGTTTTGGAAATATTGCTCAGTTTTTTATTTAACTATAGATATGTGTATGCGTGTGTCAGCAGTCGGGTACACAAGGGGAGGTTTTGTGGGTTTTAACACCTCCCCCCCCCCATAAACCAGAGATATTACTCCTTCGCGCTTATGTCTACGTGTTTTTAGAACGTAACCCCTCCATAAGAGAGATCTGTGTAGGCTACTAACGTCAGGTTTGGAAAGATAAACTTCAATTTTAAGGGAGTAATCAATATAAAAAGAGCGAACTCTTTACAACGCGTAGGAATTTTGGAGTGAGTCGAGCTATTTAAAGGCAGAGCAATCGATCTTCACTTAGCATTCGTTTTCAGAGCAATTTTTAGCATCCCTGCCTTGCCAGCTCCTCAACAGCTAATCAGGAAGTTCGCTTTGCCACCTAGGACTAGCCACAGAATCCAGTCTAAGACTTTCTCGATATGGGATGGAGGATCACTTCGCAATCCATGTTCCGAACGACGTTAAGCGTATTTAAGTTTTAGGCTGAGAATAATCAAATGTGGGGAGCTGGTATGTCTTTGCTGCATCAGTGTTCTTTGTTGGAATGATTTAGGCGCCAATGAGTGGCCATCTTAGAAAAGTATGAAAATGTTTTGACGATGATGCAATAAAGCTTTGATGTTTAGAAAATATGACTGATATTCATTCTATGCAGGCACTAATATATGTGTGTGTGCACTTAAATTTAATATTGCGTCTCGTTTTATCTTTCTCTAAAGGATTAAAACATTATTTTTCTAGATTTATTAGTGATCTTCATTAAATAGATTATACCTTGAATTTTTGATATATATATTGGCGATTCAAAGTAATAGAATATCATAATTGCATGTACGTGTCCTACTAACCGATTTAAAATATTCCCTAAGCAATGGTGTACTTTCTATAAGTACCAAATAATTCCTTTTATTTAAACATGTGATCATGTTTTTTATATTACGTTTTCCCTGTTCTTCTCTGTATATAAAAATGTGGATTTTGAATAATTCCCTCTCTTGTATTTTTACTCTATGAGAGGAACAGACGTTCAAATAATTGCCCTGATGCTGAAATGAGCTAAACGATGTGTCATCAATATCAAAAAGCCTTTCATATATTTTTCTGCCACGACTATAAATTAAACAAAATGAGTACCATGTCACAGCGATTTATTTCAATTATATAAAAACAATATTTGAAATTATAATTTTTATCTATTTAAATGACAGTATTACATAAAAAAAAGTCTACGATATGGAACGTATTCTTAATTTTTAAAAAAGTTCTGTTGAAAGTTTAAGAGTTTATGTTGAAAGTCTTTTTAATACTAAAAAGATTGATTAAAAACAGCAAGACTTTAATAAACTAGGTTATTATAATAATTAAGCACTAACTTTGGGCGCTTTCATTTCCATGAGCAGAGCAAAATTTGTAAGATGATCACATTCACAAGTAGCATGAGTTTTGTTTGATTTCTTTAACCAGCAGCCTTCTTGTGACCAAAGTCTGAAAATTGAAGGGGAAAAATTTTGAAATATGGTTAAGAGTAATTTTTAAGACACTCAACAAAAAGTACATAAACGAATATGAAATTAAATGTAACTTGGACAATGTAAAAAAAGACCACAACACTTTTTTAAGCCGAAAAATATCCAATATACTTCTTAAGCACTACACTCTGTTGCAGGCCAAGGCCGTTTCACCAAATCCTTTCCATTTGGTCCTATCTGTTGCAGCCTTCCATCGGCTTACCCCAATTACCATTAAGTCATTTTCAATGTTGTCCAGCCACCTAGTTGGTGGTCTTCCTTTCTTTCGTTTTCTATTGATTCTTGAAAAAGTTATCTTTTTAGTAGCAAATTCAATATAATAAATATGTGATCCAACCATCTAATACGGGATGTTTTGGTTATTTTTACAGTGTTAGGCTCACTGTTTTTTTTATTATAAAATAAATTTGATCTGTATAATATTTTCCTCGCGTCATTGTCCTTTACTAGTCCAAAGATCTTCCTCAGGATTTTCCTGAGCAAAAGCATGTCCGTTTCTGATTTGCTAAGGGTTCAGCATTCACTTCCGTAAAGGGCACAATTGGCCTTATCAAAGTTTAGTAAAGGTTTATTTTGGTTTTTGAACGGATTTAATTTTAATTTTAGTTTATTTCTAAGGCCATAGAAACATCTACTATCCAAAGATAACCTATTTTTTATTTCAATTTTTATCCCATTGCTGCTTGAAATCATTGTCCCTAGATATTAAAATGATTCACAGTCTCAAAAGTATATTTATTTATCTTTGGTTGTTGTGGGGGTGTATCCACAGTTTTATTTGATATGATCATGAATTAAGTCTTATTCTCATTGATGGTCAGGTCCATCTTCTTTGCTGCTTTCTCAAGCGCGAGCCAAAGACCTCAAAATTAATATTATACATAACACCTGTCCTAATGTTGCAAAGTTTCTTTAAAATTTAAATTCATTTTGAAAATCCGAATCTTTTTCCCTTAAGCAGATAAATTTAAAAAAAAAACTCTACACGGGTACGCATTAAAATTATGAAGGGGGGGGTGGATATGGGTGATACGATTGATTATGCCATACGTTTTTCCTAGTTAACTCCTTTTATTTTCTCTTATGAAATACAAATACATTTTACACACATCTACATTAGTTTTCTAACATATATTTAGTTTTAAATTTTATGAACAATTTTACATAATTTAATTTCATTTACTCGGTATGTGTTTTCGGCTAGCCAAAATGCTTATTGCAGAATATTGAACCCTATTCAGAGTACATAAATTTGAATTAAGTTCCAATTTTTACGAAAATTTTACTGAATGTTGCTTGTATTGCTATTTATTTTAACTTTCCTAGGTCTTCCATACACTGCTAATAGTTAAAATTAAAAATTGATTATAAATATTTAGTTAGTGTCAAAGCAGCTAATGTCTTAATTATTTAAAACACGCAACACCGAATTTGCGTTTCTGTTATTACTATCATGAAATGTTAACAATTCAAAGCGCTTACAATTTTGTTACAAATAATAATCAGATGCTAACACACATATGTGATATTTAAAATTAACTTAATTGACACTTAACTTATTTTGTTCACCATTCTAAGAAAATATATTCTTCACATATTTTCTAGATTGTCCTTTTCTTCCCCCTCGACTGAATTTGAGGGAGAAGTAATCAAAAATTAATAATTTTATATTCATTTCAATATGAGAACTTTGATTTGCCTCATTTCTCAGCAGTAGTGCAAAGCAAAATAAAAAAAATTACCACACACACAGGCATGATTTAAAAAATATCTCAAATTCTAGGTGGACGGGGGGGGGGGGGTGATCTCAGCTTATATGTGAGTGCCAGAAAAAATTTAAGAACTTAAATACTATTCAAGTTTTAAATTTTTTTGAGTATTAATATAATAATACGTTTTTTTTTAATTTTCTAATGAGGCTACGGATTGGTGTTTTACCATTGCAGACCTATTACATTCTCCGGGAGCTGGTATCTCTTTCTTGTGCGGCACTATATAGGTAGAATACCAATCGCCGTAAGTAATTTTGATGCCCATCCCCAGAGGAAAGCATCTGATGATAATCATACGACCTGGGCGCTGTATTTTTTTTTCTTTTTTGCATCATGAAAATCCGTCGAAGTCGCAATCTCACGCGTTCAAGGCCAGCGACAAAACAACTACGCCACCCAGTTGGCGTATGATATATATATATATATCATAATAATGTATAATCCATAGATACTACAATCAATATTATTCAAATTGAACTTCAATATTGCATTTTTAAAATAAGTGTTTTATAATTTTCTCATAATTTAATTGTCAAGTATATAATCCAGTCTTCTAATTATCTGGTTCAATTTCGCACATATGATGGGAGATTTGATTTTTTTTTTCTCATGTGTAAATAACTATTAGAGACATTTTTGTTTGAGAATTTGAGAATTAGATGTATCTTAAGATTCTGTTCCTAGGAAAATAATCTCATATATATAAAGAGAGAAGTTTTTCCTTTATTTTTTCCTTAAAGTAAATATATACAAAAGTAGCAGTAATTTTTAATCCCTTTTTATAATAATTATGACACAGAGAGCTCGAGTCTCACTCATACCAGCCAATTTTTGAAAACGTTAAAGCGTAAATGAAACGCGGGAACGACAGTTCACCAGTGGCGGCGTTAGGCGTCAGCGACGTCGGCAACCGCCGACGGCCTCGCGCTTGAGAGGGCCTCACAAAGTTTTTAATTATTTAAAATTTAGTTATTCAGTTCGTCTATTTTAATTTCTATTTGTGTAATTTTTGTCATCATTTGATTAGCAATAAATCTCGTTTACTCATACATTAGAGTAACTATAATTCGGCTTATGTAATTTAACGTTTTCTTGACTGGGAAAAAAGGAGGCCTCGCGAACCCTAATTTCGCCGACGTCCACGCGTGGTCTAGCGCCGCCACTGCAGTTCACAAACAAAATCGTAAAATAAGGCAAAAACATTTTAAAAATTACGCGAAGAGAATTTCAGAATAAAGATATTTTGATGAGAAAGGTACTCAAAAAACTCTTTTGCGTCGACTTTGATTTGTAAAAATTATACACACTAACGGAAATTTAAAATATACATAGTAATAAAAGATATGTAAGCGTAATGCAAGTAGGCAAAGTGTAAATTTTGCGCACATAGCATAAAAGTTGGCAGGTATTATTATTCTTTGACATAAAACGAATACAGCTTTGAAATTAATTTATAATGAATTACACTATTACCTTGCATTTAAATCCCAATAAACGCATCGAGGATTAGTAACATTTTCTTCCTGTAAAAAAAAAAGAACCACAGTTAATTATATGAACTGAATCATTTAACTACATAAATTTAACATAATAATATAAAGTTAAAAAGAAATGAGAGAAAAAGAAGTATAGCTTTTTTCAAATTACTCTTGTATATCGAGATGCCTTAAGATTTTTAAAAACCAAGTATCTATACTATATGCTTCATATTTGAAAAGAGATTTGAATAGATTTGTGGAATTTTTCCTCTACATAGTCAAGATTAGTATGCTTCTGTAATATAAAATTTATCAAAATAAACGATTTCAGCATAGATTATTTCAAATGAGAAGTGAAGTAAATTCAAAGGAAAATATAAAGATATCTCCATTCGGTAAATAAAAAATTTTCCTGAACAGAACCATTCTATCACTTTTCAAACTTTTGAATAATGAAAATCAAGATGATGAAACGCAAAAGTAAGTTGTAGTAGAAATTTCGAATGTCTTAAAACTCGGAAGGGGAAATATGACCAAGTAGTGAATAGTTTAGCAAGCAATCAGTTATTTCATGCATAATGAGGATAGTTCATGAAAGAAGAGACCAGTTTGCAATCATACTTGATAAAATCTATTGTAATCAGTGGCGCACACAAGGGGTGGGGTATCCCAGGGTTCAGCCCCCCCCCATAACCTTTGATTTTTTCCGATTTATTATAACCCTATGTGTATACAGGGTGTCCCAAAACGACCGCATAAACTCTGCAGAGCTAGATTCCTCGTTGGGAGTACATAAAAACTGCCCAAAGAAGCATTCATATATGATCCATAGTAAACGAGAAAAATACGAAAAACAAAGTATGACGTCACTTCCGTGCAAGAAAAAAAACACTTTATTGGACATATCAACAACAGTATTTGCATATCTTTCCAGACGATAATGTTTAAGACGTTCGTCGCACATGTCACGTCAGGCATGCGCGCGCCGTGGAATGACGTTAAGCCGCCGTTGAACTGGTATTTAAAAGGCTGCATCTTGCAGCTACCAGTAATGTTCATATGGTGGCCATGTATTCCGTTCGTGACTACTGCAACATGTACTTGCGACATGTCATCTCAAGGAACTGGTGTATCGCGACGTAGTGACAACACAAATGGACTTAGTTGCTCGTCTGCATGCTTCGGTGGACCCCACGATGTTGCGACGTGTGATGACAGCCATTCCAGGGCGTGCTCAAGCCTGCCTCGACATGCACGGTGGACATTTTGAACATCTGCCTTAAATTGTGCATATACTTAAATTGTGCTGTTGATATGTTCAATAAAGTGTTTTTTTCTTGCACCGGAAGTGACGCCATACTTTGTTTTTCGTATTTTTCTCGTAAACTATGGATCATACAGGAATGCTTCTTTGGGCAGTTTTTATGTACTCCCAACGAGGAATTTAGCTTTGCAGAGTTTATGCGGTCGTTTTGGGACACCCTGTATAGTACGTAAAATTTAATGAAGTACTTATTAATAATTAATTTGTGATGGTTCTATCAGCACTCTTTATACAATAATCCCCTTTGGGAATTTTTGGTCTTTAAAAATTATTTTATTATAAAACTCCTTTTCGAAGAAGACGTGATTATGTAAATTAAGACTACTATAGATAGTCTAGGCTTTTAGGTTAGAAGGCGAGAGATAGGATAGACTGCTAGTGGAGCAGAGATTGAATGTGAATCGCGGATATGTAATATTTGATAATTGAATTACTTAAGGGGACGAATTGTCAGTGGAGATTAAGTTTAGATTAAATAGCTAAGAAGTCAGAGCTATTGCCTTGAGTAAGAGTGTTTTGTATTAAAGTCTTCTCATATCTCGCGTACCTCGTTAATTGTCAGCATAGTTATTAACTGGGTGCATCTCTTAGACTGGATCGATTGAATTTGTGTTGTGATAAATATTGTGAATACATTTGATTGTTTCTTGAAATATGGCTCGGCTTCCTTCCAATCCTCCCACACCTTTCGGCGCTCAGGCAAGACCATTACAAATTTTATTAATTCAAGCTAATTATTTATTCAATAATTAATTTTTTACTTGTTTTTGTTCCCGAAAATCGACAAAATCGAAAGAATATGCTGGGTGGCGTATTGGACTCGCCCAATACGCCGCCCGACGAGAGTGGTGCACTTTCGACCCTGGATCTTCCAATAGGACAACATCCCGTGTCACAAGGCTCGAATTGCGTTGGAATGGCTTGAGGTGCATAATGTTGAATTCCAGTTGATGTTCTGGTCACATAACTCGCCGCATTTTAATCTGATAAAGTTACATTTGAGCTATCTTAGAAAGGCAGCTCAGAGATTAAAAACCATCATGTGGAAATATCTCGACTTTGCGCGACCACTGCTTAAATATTTAAAATAACCAGTTATCTACATCCATGTCAAGGCGAGTTGCTGCCTAAGGTGGCATAACAAGTTATTGAGTAGGTGTTTATTATGTTTTGGCTCTTCTGTGTATATATATAGCTCTCTATATATTTTAACAATTATTTTTATGTAATTGTAAAACAGAGTCTTTCAAGCACCTTCTAGTAAAAAAAAAAAAAAAAAAAAAATCATCGAATTTTACTTAATTCTTTTCAAATTATTGACAACAATTTGGAAAGTATCTCTAGAAGAAAAAATAAGTAGAGGCAGCGGAAGAGAAAATATATTTAAAATGACTTAAACTTAAGTGTATTCTGAATATTGATAATTAGAAGAATGCATCCGAGTTTATTTTTTATGCATAGAACAAATTGTCTTTTGACTAATAGATAGACATCTAGAGGGAAAATTTTTAAAAAGTAAGGAAAAAATCTCAAATTTTTCTTTTGATAAAAAAAATTATATTATTATTCAGTTATCCAAAAATTATTTATTAAAGACATAAATATTTCCGCAAATTGGTTATGTCAACAAGTTATAGAATAAATTTAGATTCACTCGATTTTAGCACAATCATACATATATTTTTATTTGCAGTTAAATTTTCATGAAACATATAGAAAAATAACTTTTTTTTTAAATACAGAGAATATGCCATGTGACTAAGAGTTAATTAGTTTCATCCTTTTTCATAAGTGATTGGATAAAACTGAGTTATATCAGTTAATTAACTATACAGAAGTTTACCTGCAATATTTTAAATGTTATTGTAACTGGTTCTGGAAATTTCGTTCCAGAATAACTTCCTGTAAATGCAGAAATAACTCTTGAATTAATTATGCTTGATGAATTCTGAAGAATGCCACGATTACTAGATGCTACATTTCCTAAGAAGTCTTTGACATGTTTGTAAGAAGCTAAGACTATTTTAACAGCTCCTGAAAAGAAAAGAAAAAGAATAAAATTCTTAAAATAAGAATTAGATGCACACTTCTGATGTACAAACAATTAGATGTACAAACAATAATTTTGCCCATTCGTAAATTTATAACTTACCATATATGTTGATTCCTCACATTAATTACAGAAAAAAAAAGTTTTGAATAAGTCAAGAGCTACTAATCAATAGAATAAACTGTATTTACTTATATCTTTGAGAAACAGCCAAATATTCAAATATATATATATAATTTATCAAATAATTTAAAAGGATTAATCATTGTTTCGCATAATATTCTAAATATTTGTTTATAGAGATGTTTTCCAACGATTTAAGAACGTGAAAGTTTATAGTTTTACGCTCTGATATATGAATATTATCTTACATAAAAATTAAAATAACTGTATCCATACTGAATGTACAAAATAATTTTTGTAACTATTACAAATCTAATTCAAACATGCTAGTAATTTTGATTTAGGCTAAAAGAAAGTGCCTAATAAAATCTAGTTTGCTGTAATGTGTCTCCTCTATTACTTTTTAACTACTTCTCAACGCTATTCTTCGCATCAACAGTCAATAGAGTTACCTCTCTTCTCAATACAAGCAAATAACACAGTCCGTCGTGTTAAAAACTCTCCGAAGAAATGATCTCTTCTTGGTACAGCAGTCCACGTGTTGTGCGTCGGTCTAAGACCAAAGGAACTCAATTTCCTTAACACCAAACTCAGTGTAGCGCTTCGCGCTCCTAAACAAGGGACTCTCTCTTGCCCTGACCACCTCGTTCGAAGGTCAATCACCTTCTCCCTAAAAAAACAGTAACCCACCCCCGAAGATGCGCCGAATAGCGCCAACATTCCATAATCTACCTCCAAAAGTAGCCAGCCACTACACTTGCTATTTCAAAGTTAACTTACCAGGTGACCCAAAAGTTCGTTAACATTTGAAAATTCAGTAATTCAGAGAATAATGTGGGGGGGGGGGTAAAAATTGTTTCATGTGCTTGAAATGACCTGGAGTTTTATTAAAACCAAAAAAAGTGCAAAAAATGGATAACAGACGGTGCTGTAGGGCAAAGCTTCAGTGAAGCCGAAAGGAAATCGTGTATAAAAGGAGCTGTAGTCAATGAGGAAACAGATGCACCAGCAATTCCGCCGCCCTTCCTTCCCCGATCGAGGGGTTTTTCTCGTCGTGTTTTCTTTCATTTTTAGTTTATCCATTCCAATTGAGTATAAGCGATGACTCGCTGGCGCTCGTCATAGTATCTTATTTTCGTTAGGAAACAGATGCACCAGCAATTCCAACTTGTTGACTTAACCAGAGAAGGCATTGTTAGGCCTATTGCCCAGTGCCAATTTAAGCTCATTTAGGAACCTGGGCGCAGAATTACAGGGCCCTTTGACACGGGCAGATCAAAATTTATGACTAGAAAATCTAGTTTTCAGCTTATCCGGGACCCTGGGCACCTACCCTAAGCACCCAATGGATAAACCGGCACTGCTATCGCCTAAGAAGGGTGTGAAAGATCTCTTGCGCAAAACGTTTAGTGAGATCACATGCCGAGCTATCCGTCATGCTTGTCCTCCCAGGTCCTCAGACCACAATCCGTGTGATTGTTGATTTTGGGGTTACCTGATGTCGTAAGTCTACCCCGATCGTCCGACCTCATTGAGGATGCTAAGAGACAACATCCGATGGCAAAATCTCATAAAACCTACATCTATGCTTTACAGTTCAATGTTCTCAACATTGCCCTTCCATTACGGGTGTTGTTGACGAATGACGGCCGACATGGTTTTATTAAAAAAATATCGTTTATTGCTAAAAATCAATTGTTATACTATTTATTGCTTTTGTGATATGAAGCGCCATCTTTTAGCTATTTTTTGCACTCTTTTTATAAGTTTCAAGAAAAATTATATTTCAAGCATGTGCATCATATGTTCCATGAATTAACAAATTTCAAATGTTAACGGACTTTTAGGTCACTTGGTATGTACTCTTGTAAAATAATTAATATTATTTGTAACAAAATAACACTTGAATAATACACTTGGCTAATAATAATCAAAGGATAAATAAGAAAATGTTTTTACATTCAATTAAATACAAGATGTTAATTTCTTAAAAAATGGGTGCGAAAATTTGTTTATCTGTATTTAAAAGGTATGCTATTTTAAAAATATTTTTAATTACTCTTTTTCGTTAGTTGTGTGCATTTAAAATAAAAGCAGTTATTTTTATATGTATTTTAAGTCATTTCACATAGTCTATTAGCAAACTATTTGATATTTATAATGATTCTTTTAATGGAACTGGAAATAAGAAGTGAAAGAAACTGAATAAAAAGAACTGAATAAACTGAATAAAATAATATTGGTCAAATAAAGTCTATTCAAAGATATATCAACTTCCCTCCACTCAAAATTGACAAATTTGTTAGGTAGTGCAGATGCCACTACGAATTGCACCACGTGCCACATGTGGCACGGGTGCCACAGGTTGCCGACCCCTGATGTAGATTAATAAAATTAAGAATTACTTGTGTAGCGGGAGTTTAAAATTGGGTGAAAAAATTAGCTAGTCTAGCGGTTACAACAAAGAATTCCGAGTGTGAGATAAGAAAAATTTTGAATGGAAAAAGTTGGGATGCATTGGAGTCAAGAAAAGATTCTGTGATTGGCTGGCCAGAATGGTCAGCTATTTTACATTTAAGTTTGGAAGAGAATCTAGACCAGTGATTCCCAAAGTGGTCTATATAGACCCCCAGGGGTCTATGACGACCTGCAAGGGGTCCTCGGCAGCAAAAAAATAATTTGGGGGTCCATGAGGTGTAAATGGGGGTCTATGATAGTGGCTCTTATTATATAAACTAGATCGTGACTTTAAATTTAAAAGAAAGTTTAATCAAGTGGAAACTAAATTTTACCTATTTAACAGATATATTTACTAAATTTAATAGGGTTAATTTCCACTTACAAGGTGACAGCATAAATTTTATTAAAACAAGAACGATTTCAGCATTTCTTTCCGGAGTTAAGCTAAAGAAGTATAATATCGTAGGTCCCTAATTTTCTTTTAGAATGTCACAATCTGTCAGGGCGTTTTAACCTACGTTTCAACATTTAAATGCCTTTAATTCAGATTTTGAAATCAGGTTTGAGAATGCTTTTACTATGGTAATACCACAGTAGGCAATGAATTCATGTGGTCACATTGAAAATAAATGCCCCATTACAATCTGAACTGATCGTAATAAGCACTAACAAAGATCTTAAAGTTTGGAAACGGATATCAGCAACTTTTGCTTTGAAAAGGCAAACCTATAATTTGTCCCGAATTATGAAATATCGTGAGAACGTTTTTAATCGTTTTTCCTACTAAAAAGCAACGCGGTTGCCAATCTCGAAAAAAAAAAAAAAAAAAGAAGAAAAACTTAACATTATATATATATATATATATATATATATACTAACAGAAGAGGCTTAAGGTTAAAACTGACAATATCAAAACCAAATGCTGAAAATTTGTTATTGTAGTACCAGACTCATCCCTCCCTTTAAAATCATCCATTTATTTATTTTATTTAACATTTATTTTATATATTAATTAACTTTTAATTTATTTAACATACGCCTTTTAAATTTTAATCACTATACTTCATTACAGTTAGAAATTTAATTCATTTAATGTAGTAGTAACAGCTGTCAAAAAGACATTTAAGTTGATAAATTTGCAAAAATTCAATATTAATTAAGCAGCGGTCTACCCCAAATCGAAAAACATTGCAAGGGGTCTATGACACAAAAAAGTTTGGGAACCTCTGATCTAGACCAATCATGAGTTGTGTGTGTTTGAGCAAATCGCACAGCAAAACTGGGAAGAAATTGAGAGAATAAGATCTTAAAGAGGGGTAATTAAATAGAAAATGAATGAAAATAATAAAAAAATTTAGAAATTAGATGAAAGGGTGAACAAACCATTTGAAGCTGTTCCTAACAATGCTTGCATAGGAAGATACAAGGAATCTTTGACTTCATCCCATGAGGCATCATTGGCTTCTTCTTCTGAAGGGAAAGTAACATGTGATACAGACCAGACATCCAGGACACGAACTGACAAAACTGAAAGAGAAAAAATTAATTATATTATTGTTCAAAAAAACCTTTACTAAAACATATGATTTATTTGACGAATATATACTTAAATTGACCCTTTAATTTTTAAGCATAAAATTCAATCAAGAAATATATGAAATGTTTATTATTATTTATTATTGACAAATCGAATAAAATATAAAAGTTTTTCATGGTTCATCAGGAATTCGCTCATAATTAAGTAAAAATAAAAATAAATTTCAGTTTTTGATTATTAAGTGATCTATCAAAATAATATTAAGCTGTATAAACGGATAAATGTAGCCTTAAGAAACTATAGCAAAAATGTAAATAGGATATTTGGTTTTAAAAAATAAAATTTTTACGCAGTTATAAAAGCATTTACATAATAAGCAAAGAAAATTTTTTAAATTTCCTTTTTTATACTGATAAGTAAACTATCCCCCCCCCGCTCCAAATAAAATCGAATAAATCAAAAAATTGCATTTATAAATTAAATAACATTTTTTTTTTAGAAACAAGTATATCAAATGAGATACATCTATTAGTTAGCATTAACATCGATTAGTCGGCATAGTTAACATTAACATGTTTTATTATTAAGATATTAAAAGTACAGATAAATATGACACTTAAGATTTTGAAATGGAAAGGGAAAGTTAAAATTGTAATAAGAGATAAAAGGTCAAGGATAACGAGTATAATGTTTTTTGAAATTATATCTCGTTTAAAATATAATCTAAATATATAGTCGACTCTCGATAATTCGAACTTGGAGGGGCGAATGAGAAACTTCGAATTATTGAGAGTTCGAATGACCAAGAGGTTAGAAAAACTCCGAAATACAATAAGAGAAATTTTTTTCTAACGCATTTAAATTTGTGACTATGTTATGAAACAACAATTGAACATACGTATAAAATTATTTTTAAAAAGTGCATATATTCAGAATTTAAAAGTCCTATATTAAAAGAATACAGGAAATAAAATCACTTCGCACCCGGTTTCCTCAGACATTATCCTCAACACCATTGGTTCTTCAAGGCACGGTCCAGTCCAACCTATGCCCTATTTTTAGCATGCCCCACAAATAAACAATCAATCGTAATGTCAGTCCGATGCAAAATACGCAGTCTTACAAGTCTTTTTCCCAATAGCAGACCATCCTTTCTGAATACATGTGTAGCAAGTTCATGAGTTAAACAAAAGATATAGACGGCTGACAACAGTTACGGTAGAACTGTTGTACACTTGAAGAAGCAAAGCAATACAAGTGCATTTTCGCCTGAGTAACCGGAAAACATCAAGAAGGGGTAGCAGACAGATGGTCATCATAGGGGCTACATTACAGGGAAGGCACGCAACTTGTGATAACCCTTTAGCCTGGTTATAGTGATTTCTGTTGTAAAAAATATATAATTTTCCCTGTTCTTGTTTTCTAGCAAGATAGTTGAATGTTTAATTACCTATGGCATCATCAAAATTAATTATCAGTAAATGAATAATTAATATATATATACAGTCAGCCATCCAAAATACAAAGCTTTAAAGAAATGATCAAATAGGTGCGAAACTTGTTTGCTAGTAGTGCCACCTAAAAATACTAATATAAAGAGAGTTCAGAAAGTAATTTTATGCATTGCATGTGTTTTCCTGGGTTTTTCTATTTTTATTTATTTGCATGAGGAGCTTCAGAGTGCCTCGAAGAAAATGGAAGTCAGTCCAGCATAATTCCAAGTTTGACGTAAGAAAATTGAGGATCCTCTTCCTGAGAAATTGGACAAAATCTAGCCATTGTGATGTGAATATGGAATAGGAGTGCATTGGAATGTTTAATCGACCAGAAGAAAGGATTGCACAATTCTCATCTCGCCATCAAACATGAGAACAAACATTTCGTGCTCATGACAATAATGGTTCTCTCTATGACATTGAGAAATCTAGCGTTCAGCAATCGAAGGGAACATCAAAAGACATTCATTGCTGCAATTACCTTTGAATGTATACCACAAGTATATGCGGTAGTAATGGGGCATTAAATGCCAGTCATGAGCAAGTGAATGTTAAGACATTCTCTTTTCAAACAAATCATGATTTTACATACACTACAACGGTCATATCAACGTCTGGCGGCGAGATATTCCATGACCATGACTTTTGCTATATGCATCACGATATAAACCTTTCACCGAATGTTATGGTTTGGGGGTATCATTAGTTATTACTCTTGCCTCCCCCCCCCCTTTTCTCCAATTTGGTTTTTCAGTACACTCAACAAATACAGCTTTACCTTCAAGACTTGTCTGTGACCACATTTCAACAGGACAATACAAGACCATATGTGGCATCCAACGCTCGATAAATCTTCATTTTTCATCCGGTTTTACAGCTTCATTTGCCTTTGCATTCCCTTGATATGTCTCCTATCGAACACATTTGGTGATTATTAGCACAGATACACACTACCCTTTTCTACATTGTGTGAACTTATGCAGTATCTGTTAAGGAATTCCTCAAAAAAAATTTGAATGATGAGGTGTGTCGAGTTGTTTGCCAGTCATGGCATTAAATACTACGACGTGGAAAAGCACAATAATACCACAACGCAAAATATTGGTTAATTTGTTATCTCAATCGCTTACCATCGCATTTTACGTTATTTGTCCAATTAAAATTGGCTTTCAAATATCTTGTCCTTCAAAGCATTGCATTTTGGATGGTCAACACTGTGTGTGGACGCGTTTATGTGTATGTGTAGTTAAAGTATTACTGGACTCTTTATGAATACTCACATAAGTTATGTAAAGCTTTGCGAAAAAGGAACTTAGAGTTGTGAGCAGAAGCAAGAAGCCATCCACTTTGTTCCAGTGCTTCAAGGAGTGTTGAAGCAATATTTCTTCTTTCCCTGATTCCCAACTCTTTCCATGATGAAGATTCTTCTAACAGATTACTTGTTACATCACTGGCACTCTAAAGTGAGAAGGGGGAAAAAATTCCATAGAATAATTTTTAAATTAATTTACTCATAATATATTTTCATGTAGAAATGAAACATAGAATAGAATATATATATATATATATATATATATGAAAAACAGACAGAAAAATATATCAATACTGAAACAATTCAGCGATCCCACTTGCAATAGTCAGTTTCAAGAATTGTTGGAAACTTCCTTATTCTATACGCATATTTTGAAAAGTATTGACAGTAACATCAGGAAAGTATTAATTATTAAGCATGGATTTTAAAAATGTAGCTTAAAACGGTTTTCAGAGAAGTGAAAGGAGTAAATATCACTAAAAAATTTTATTGTCCTTAAACAAAAAATAAAGAATGGGAACTAAATAACCTCAAAGAGCTCTTGAAGCAGTTGATGTCGTTGTTTGTCGTCTCCAATATCTTTCATTTTATCACCCATTTTAGTCACAAGACGATGTAATATCTCAGATGCATGTCTTACATCTCCACCATATAATGGTTTTCGATGTGTCATCACAGACAATTCAGCAGCAATATTTACAACAGAGTCTCCTCCATCCACCTAAACATTTAAAGAAAAAATGAATAACAATGCATTTACTATACTCTATACTAAATAACTTTGTTGTATTAAAAAAGTATATTAAAAACTATACTTTTTTTACAGATATTATTGAGATGCAATGAAAAAAAATAATAAATGTGATATCTACGGTGATTTATGAACAATTCACTAATTTTTAAACAAGCAAGAAACAGGACTACCGAAAATAAGGGATCTGGAAAGAAGTGAGTAAAGTGAAGTAGATATCAATACTATTTTCAGTGCATATTAAAGGGAAGTGATTAATTAGCAATTCCATTAAGGTATCCGGCTACCCTAAAATTGTGAATTTTGCCAAAAATTGACACGTTTTTTAAAGATTTTATTATATAGATAATCTTAGTTGCTTCATAAAAATACCAAGTTTATTATTTTCCGTACACTAGAACAAAAACTACAAGTGTTTTAGTAAAAGCAAATGCCATTACTTTAAGCAATATGTCATACTTTAAAACGTGTTTTACTCGAAATGCGTGTGTGTTTTTTTTAAATACTCAAATGGAGTCAGCGATTGCTAAAATGGTTTTGAAAATAATTAACTGAAGTTTTCTGTGTATGTTCTGTATAATAGTAGAAGTATTTCAACTTTCAGATTGATCAATCACTGTTTTATTAAAAAAATTAAAGTCCCTTATTATGTGAATAGAATCACTGTTTTTTAAAAGCAATTTCATATAGTAACTAATATAAGGTGTTCCAATTTTTGTAAAAATTGAAATATATCTTATCCCGAAGGCCATTTCAAAAACGAACAACATAGCAACATGTCAGAATAGAAAAATTGAAAATTTGTTTATAAACTTTTGGAACAGAATGGTCCGCGTTTATGTTATTTTTTGAAAGTTTTTTCCCATTTTAGTTATAATAATTTTTTTTCTCTCCTTAATTTTAGCATATTTTTCATAAAATGTAGAAAGCAAATCTAAAAATAACAAAAAAAATCCCCATACCTTCATTTTTTAAATATAAAGTTGTCGCAAGTAGTCGTATACCTTAATATTAATGAAAATACAAATATTATAATTAAAATTTTACTAAGAGAAGTCAATCAATAACTTCTCATATAAACATCTTTTAATTTCTTTTAACAGTTCAATTAATGAGTCGTCAATTATTCTTATAGTGTGTACTACACAGTAGTTGTTTTATGCAATATTGTGACTCTTATATCTATTCCAATTTATTAAAAAGAATTTCCCTTCATATGATTTAAATTCATGGAATTTATTAGCTTCCCGTGATTCGGACAAGCTGTTACTCACTCTATTTCTGAGATTATCAACCCATAAAGAACTGCATTCACTAAGATCTGGACTATCAGGAATCCACTGAACAGGATCTGTTCCACACCGCCATCGAGCTTCCCCTGATTGAAAAGCATTAAATATTTTTAAGGAAAAGGAATGGAGAAAGAGATAAATATGCACACAAAATGTTGTAAAAGAAATAACTTTTTATACGAAGAGAAAAAGACCAAATACTATATGTCCCAAAAGTATACAAATCCATCTGCAATGTGAAATAGATTCATAAAATAAATTCAATGTATCATAAAAATGCTTTCTCATTAAGATTAATATTTAGTATTAAGAAAGAGAGACGGAAGAAAATGAAAAATAAATATGCCCAAAGTAAGAAAACATCTCCTTGTGCTTTTCTCTCATTATTTGATGGATCTTCTTAAGCACTACAGCCTGTTACTGGCCAAGGCTGCAACGCAAAGTTTTCTCCATCTGGTCCTATCCTGCGCAATAGTCTTTCATCTGGCCCTATCCGGCGCAATAGCCTTCGATCTGGCCCTATCCGGTGCAAAAGCCTTCCATCTGTTTAGTCATTTAGTCCATCCCTTAAGTCATTTTCAACGTTATCCAACCACCTAGTTGATGATCTTCCTTTCTTTCCTTTGCCATTGATTCTTGAAAAAGTTATCTTTTTAGTTGGAAATATGTCATTATATCGAAATACGAGACCCAGTCATCTAATGCGGGATGTTTGCCTATTTTTACAATGTTCAGTTCACCATATTCTTTTTTATAAACTTCATAATTGCATAGTATTTTCCTTACGTCATTATGTTTTACTGGGCATGATGAATCTGTTATCATAAAGATTCTCCAGAGCAACAACAACGAAAAAAAGAAGAAGCAATTATGAGAACAACTACAAAAACTGAGATACTAACCAAAAGTACCTCCAGGACATTTCTGTACCACATTAGTTCCAGCTTTAGTCCAATCCCACGAAAGATTTCTTGACTGAACAGGTTGACAGTAATCTTCCCTGTTAAAAGACGATACAGTAGTTGTGGATTTGGCAGTAAAAGGTTCTGTAAAAGAAATACAATAATTAAGTAAAATGCAAGAAAATTGCAACAGCATTAAGATAGAAAACTTTTACTTACTATTGGTAGATAAAAGAATGACAATGGGAGAATGAGTAGAAGTAGTTGTAGGTTTCTGCGTAGAAGTGGACACAATATATGGTTTGAAAGTGTTGTTAGAACAGTTGGCCTAACAGATCTAGTCAAAGGAATGATAATAGGAGGACGTGTAGTAGTGGTAGAAGAAGTACTTGAGATCACAGAACTTGATGAGCGAGCTGTTGTCATGGATTCTGTAAAATTATATTACCATCAAATTTATTAGTAAATATTATTTAATAATTAATAGTGAATTATTTACTAAGAATATATCTAATTAACTAATAAAATTTAAGCTATTCTAGTACTTAAAAATATAATTAATAGAGTTAGATAAAGTATTTCTTGAGAGAAGGAAATTTATCAAGTCTACATTCGGTGTTCTTTCACTATTCTTTTAATTAATCATGTAAAACCTAATGTTTAAATAGTTACAATTTTGTGTCTCTTTGCATTTGCATGTATTTCATTAAATCACTGCTTCTCAAACTTCCAGTATTTACGACCCAATTTGCAATCATAATTTTCATCGCACTCCCTTGTACAATAACAATGTACTTTGACGCTAAAGATACAATACTACCTTAATTAAGTACCGTACAAATTATCAAGATATTAAATTTTGTATATGTTACTTTTAAGAATAAATATTTTAAATAAATTACTTTTAAATTTAAAAAAATTTAAAAATCTTTCCTTTTCGATATGTTTGTGGCCCCAATGTAGAGTTGTCACGCCCCCCTAGGAGGAGTGCCCCACAGTTTGATAATCACTGCATTAAATACACTCAAATTAAATGAGGGGGAAATGTATGTCTGAGAAGAAATATTCTGTATTATCAAAGGTGGAATATTTTACTTACCTTAAATTCATGTTATGAATAAAAATAATAATACTTAAATCGGATAAAATGATCTCATTATCGCAGAAAATATTTCAATTTATAATTATTCAAAATAAAACTCCGATTTCAGAATACAACGTGAAAATGACAAGATATTTAAGGAATAAATCAAATTTTTAACTCGCTGCAAAAGTTTGAAGATGCAAATTTTAAAAAAAAATGTTTTCTTATGCATTTTTTCTAGTTAAAAATAACTTGTCATCTAGATACATCTAGTAAAAAATATCAAAGTTGAACAGCTAATAAGACTAACCTGGTTTACATTGATACTGCACTTCTAAGTACTTATAAGTACCTGGACATGGATCAGCAAATGTTTCACTAGTGGCACTCACAATACAACTTGACATTAAATTACATCTGGAAAAAAAATCGACATTTCACTATTGTTTTGCTATTTTTTAAATACTCGAAAGTTCCGAAAACTCGGCTTAATAAGGACAGAGAGTTGGCCGAGTCTGTGAAAATGCCGGATTATTGAGAAGTGGGTTAATAGAGAATAAGTACCAGTGTTTCCTAAGAAAATATTGTACTGCACTTGTATGTATTGTTTTCTTGAGAATACAACGGAAAATAAACTGCACAAATACCCTTAAACAAAGGAAAAGTATGTACTTTATGAAGGCATGCATCATTTACTACATGAAAATTTAAATTAATGAATATATAGTATACAACAATTTACCTGATCAGACACACCTCAGAAAAATACTTTTTGAAGGCTATCTGTAATGAAAGTTAAGTAACCGACTTGCAAAAACTGGCTACTTTTTTTGTCCTATTGTCTTCCGTTCTGCTCCTTGTGTTTTGCTGTTTCATCACGAAGACGACGAAGGAACACTAAGTCCATTACCAGCGCACGTAGTTCAAGGAGGTTTCGACAGCCTTTAGTAACTCCCTGTGATATTTTAGGAGTTTTTGTGCGATGTTTTCAATCCTAACTTCTTCATCATTTCATGCCTTGTTTCATAAACAGCGACAAAAAATGGGACCTTGAATGGGTCTGCTCATGAGGTTTTTCCAAGTGTAAGGATGTGGCCGAGTTATCCACACTGCCGGGTTATCGAGTGCCGAGTTTTCGGGACTCTATAATTTTGTTTCTCTATTACTAATTCATTGTATTATTTGCTGTTTTTTTTTTTTTTTTTTTTGGTTTAAAGTTAGAAATTAACATACAAAAAAGCAGAATACATTTTTTTTTATTATTCTTTTCTTAACTAAGATTAATATTGCAAATATTCAAAACCATATAATTTCCTTATTAAGAAATGTCTAACTTTAAACTTTTGCAATGAATAAATAAGTTACTTAATTAAATTAAATTTTTAAAGTCATTTCGTTAAATAGAATATTTACAATGTAATATAAAGTTTTTAGACAAAAAAAAGTTGTCTTTTGACTGATAGACAAAAACAGAAAGTAATATCAGTTTTCATCACTTTCAAAAGTATTACTTAATAACACATTTTTAAAATCCTTATTAGTTTTTAATGATGACGAAGTATGAAGTGATGCTTGAAGTATAATATGTGATGTCAATAGGAAATACGAAGTCAAATCGCAATATGCAATCAATGAATACCAAATACAACAATGTGTCTAAGCATTTTTGTTTCGAGAATGATAATTTAGATCAGGGGTCCCCAAACATTTTTGATTAAGAAGTACCCTTAAAATAAAAATAATTATAAAAAAGAAATACTCTATTACAATATACATATGCAGTGGCGTAACGGAAAAATATTAGGGGGCAGCCAGCAGAGTCAGGTTGTATGCTCCAAGTCAGATCTTACAAAGGATTGCAAAACCATAACTTCAGGCTTTGGGTCCCCTAGAATCCTGGTCCCCCTGCGATGCGAGGATGTATGTTACGCTCTGCATATGTAATAATTCCCTTAAATCTTCCCTCAATGGATTTTAAATCAGACTGGTCTTGAATCCTCCGAGACTTCACTTGATAATAAATTTTTATCTCACCCGTCTAACGGGGAATAACCACAACTGTATTTCCCAAAAAACTGAAAGGTTAGAATGCGTGAACGCACACACACACGCGTATATATATATATATATATATATATAAACTCTACATGAGAAACAAAAACTATTTGAATACTTAACAATGATGAAGTGACTTGGCATTTGAAATACTTGACATGGATGCCTCAATATTATATAAACATTGCTGGCTGGATTATAGATTGCTGTATAAAAAACTGAGGCATAACTAATTTTATAGCTAGTCATTTTTCCCTCTATCTGATTATTATACTGAGGGAAATCCTGTGGAACATCAAATATATAAAAGTTCTCAATCCCTCCCTAATAAAAAGGTGACATACCTAAAAGAAGCATTCGAAAATACTTCTATCATGCTCAAAATCAAAGAACATTAAACCAGTTTTTGACATATTCTGCGATCCTAATTCAAATTCAAAGCTTGCAAAATACAGACTATTACCAGCATTATTAGTAAGGACATATACGAGGGTTGGAACTTTAAAAGTGGCAACACTGCTGTAAAAACGCTACACAACAAAACCAAAGAACGTCGTGTATACCACACGTGAGCTACATACCTACCTTACCTCTCAGCAAAAAGACTCGTCCTTCCTACATCACGCGCATTCGGAGTGGCTCGAAGTTTGCGTTCTAAAGTAAGTGTAGTCAGGATGTTTTTAAAGCAAGAAAGCGAAGTTGGATAAAAATTGAATGTGCCAGAGGTCGTACAGCACGACAATGTCATCTAGAGCTTCAAGAGGCTTGTGAAGAATCTGCATTGCCTTACAGAACTGCAGCAAGATGGGTAAAAGCCTTCAATGAAGGACGCCAAAATGTGGCAGACATGCATCAGCCAGGTCGACCTAGTGCACTAATGGACAGTGATCGACCCCCAGATCTAAGTCTTTGTGACTTAATTCCTAAGATGAAGGAACAACTTCATGGAATTTGCTTCAAAACTGTTCCAGAGATTCTTGCAGCAGTAGACGGCCCATTCTAACTATCAACCGAAAAGGCGCTGCTACAGGTATTCTACAACTTCCCTATCGTTTGGAAACGGGCTATACACAATGCTGGCGACTATATTGAAGCTCTGTAAAGGATGGTGACATGAATCACTTTTGTATTCCATGTAAATAAATTGTTGCCACTATTAAAGTACCAACCCTCGTATATGTATCTATATATATATATATAAAGAAGTAGGTTTATGTTATACATCTTTCATGAGTCCACTTATTTCGCTGATCCTCGAATGTTACTCTGCGTACCCCCGGAATACGCATACTACACTTTGGAGGGTGAGTGTTCATTAACGTCGTACTTTAAAGCAGTGCGAGGGCTATACAACACTATAGAAATCACTGGTCTACAGAATAATGGTTACTTAAGAACTACAATTAAATGTATAATTGAATCCACAATTTGAATACAGAAGATAATTGCTCAAAGGATGCACAAATTTCGTGCAGTCATCCACAATCAGCATGAACAACAAATGGGAGAAAAAATGGAAACAAAAAAAGTAGACATTACCTTTCATGAATGACATAATAGGAACGATGAGAAGTACAATCAACACTCCAGTCTAAACTGCCATGTTCATTGCATATGCTAATGCTAAAACGGCCATAATTGGCACGGAGTAGGTGAATGAGATAACCTTCTTCACAACTTATGTGGAGCTGTCCTCCTTCACATGCATATGATGTCCGGTAATCTGAAGGGGGAAATGTGTTTTTACTTAATGAATCCGCTGTCAATATTTAAAAATACAGTAAATAAATAAATAAAACTGTAATAATAAATTATACCACTAAAATATATAAAATAATATTAACTATAAAACCACCCTTTTATAGTTAATTGTACTAAGTTGTAACTTAATCTTTCAGTCGCCAAATCTGGAAATGGGATCTAAAATGAGTCACCAGATGCGAGATGGATCTGAAAATGGGAAATTGTTAATCCTGATGATCCTGATCAGAACAATGGAACAAATTATTTAATTATTGTATTGTCCATCTGTCCTGGACAAGTGAGCAAAATTTCGAATTAATCTGACCTCTTAAAGTAGGTAACAATTGAGTTCAATGATTCCGTTACATACAAGTGAAGCTTATAAAAGGGTGTTAAAAATGGCACCAGTCTTGTCATTTTAAGTGCAACATAAAAATAAAAAAGAGTAATATTGTACAGAATTATTTGAGTGAAATGATGAAAAGGGGTTTTTATTTGAAAGAGTTAAAAAATAAAAGTACAATGAAATATTTATTACGATGAACTGAAAACATTGTCATTAAGCTCCTTTGATTCATGTTTTCATTATTCGACAGAGTATAATGTAAACTTTTATATGGAAGTGTGAAAGTATTAAGATAAATTCATATAAGCCCAAAATTTCTCATTTCACTGTCACTGTTACCACTACACTTAAAATCATGGCTCTAAATTTTCATTTGAAAACTTACTTCTTCAAAGATCCGGTGTATCTCTATGGGTTTCCCCCTCCCCTTTTCAAATGGGATGCATTTTGGCAGTCAATCCTTTTCATACACGGCAAATCCCTAAGTGTGGGAACCAATTCAATGGTGGTACCATCTAGTGGCGACCCCCGCTACCAAATTTTTGACACTCTCGTGGGAAGCTAAATATTGCCATGATTTAATCTTGCCAAGTTTTATTTATTTCAACCAATCTCCACCGGGAGCCAAAGCGTGATTTATGCAAATGAGATATTTTATATAAGTTCGGGTTTAGCGAGTTATCGAGGGAGGATGAAATGAAATGAGTAATAGTTGTCAAGTGAAGAAGTAGGTTTTGTAAAGTGAAGTGAATCGAAGCGTCGGTAATCCAACTCGCAGTTGTTGATAAAATTAGTCCGTAGAAAAGCTACGAGAAAAGCTAAAGATAGAAGTTTTATATTAAAGAGGGAATTCTCTAGCTTTGATCCGATCCAATCAAGATCCAAGTATCAAGATCCAAGTAACAAGACGAACCTGCCGTAGTTTAAGAAATGAGGTTAGTGATTCAAAAATTGTAATTACGTATACGTGTGTGTAGCTATAATTGTACGCGCTTATCCTTCGGGGATTCAGTTTAGATTTCGTAGTTCCGCAATGAGGGACCCCTTCTCATTCTCCACTGTATTTTATTGTTCTTATATTTGAATAGTGTATATATGATCTTCCTTGATTAAGAAAAATTAATAAATATTGTTGTTTGTAAATGTATCTCTTGTGAATTCGTTAACTCGCTTACACATTTAAGTAGGAGTAATACTAGACGAGATGAGGATAATGTTAGGGGAGGTTATAATACACGACACCTTGAGTATCAGAGCCAAACTGATACTCAAGAGATGTTTTACACGCCGCATAATCATATGACATGCGCGTGCGTACAATTTTGCTTCTAGAAAATCTGAAGGTGATCCGATCTCAGTACTTTCCGTTTCGTAAGCACATAACATAACCACTATACTAAAATTATCATATTAGTACGGAGGTTATTACTGGCTTATGCAGATACCACCCCCACACACTCCCAGTGATTCGGTAAGGTGAATGAACGATATCGTTGTTATGGCAAGCGTGTGAGCTGTTGTGTCAGTAGGTTGTGACGGCTTTGCTGGTTGCGTCATTCGTGCTAGACGGCTTGTTGATTGTGTCATGTGTGAGATGGCTTTGTTGATTGTGTCATGTGTCTGACGGCTTGGTTGCATTTGCGGTGGATAGATGGCACCCCAATTGCTGTTTGTTCGAAGTTCCCAGGGTCATCAATGAGGGCAGATTCTCTCTCTCGTTCTCGTACTTTCCGTTACGAAAGCACACACCCTATCCTTAGGCCAAAAGGATAACTTCAGCCCAGAAGAGGGGTTAGAGGCAGTTAGTGTCATATATAGGATCCCACCGCCACAAATCTATTTACTCCAGTCGGGATCAAACCTGCAACGTTGGGCTCACGAGGTAGACACACGACCTTCAAGTCACCGACCTTTAAATTATGTAGTCTTTAAAATACCATATTATGGTTAAGAGTTTTAAAAAAAAGATATTGACGTTTCCCATTCACTTTTAATGCGTCATATTGTAGTAACAAGTACATTAGGCTTCTCAAATCAGTTTATTTCAAGAAACAAATTACACAAGCAATTTACTTCAGTTTTTCGTTAAGTTAAAAGAAACATTTTAGTAAAATGTAACTTATTTCGCTCATTAAGATTATTGTCTTGTATTTGATCATATAAACAAAAATAAACATGTGAAGTTTCGATTTGGAGTAAAATTTTAAAAATTACTTACCCGATCTTCTTGCAGTTGCAACAGAAAGCAGCAACCCCAAAAGAAGACCGATTTCCATTTCTGTAAAATAGAAAAGAATTATTGGTCATATTGAATAACGTCACAGTAAATATTTATTAAGTTACCAAGTAAATCGGGAGAAAAAAGTTAAATATCAAAGAACCAACACGGTGTAATTCTTGAATAAATGCATTTAAATAAAATGGTATAAAAAATTAGTATAAGAAACATAAGTGGAGTGACGTGTGGAGAACTATTTATAGTATACACCAAAAATTCAATACATATGTTGAGTTGAAATCTTAGTATAAAGTAAAATACAGTTGTTATAATATATTCTAAAAAAGTATAATTGCATCATTAAGTTATACAATAAAAGGATGAGAAAGAAGATTTGCTAATTTTGCATGAAATTGGATGAAGTAAGCGAAATTGTATCTTACAAATAAAATACTTTCAGATGCAATTCACCCAGTTAAAAATGATTATTTAAAAGATATCACAAAAGTGGTAATTCTAAACTTGTTTCAGATCCTTCCCACCCCCCTCCAAATACGTATGTTACCAGTATGCTTCTAGTAAATTAGATAAATATATATAATTATATCCATAACTATATACAAATAAATATTAAAATGTTTATACAGTGACACAGTTTGAATATCATACACCGTATTGTAAATCACTACATATTTAAATTAATTTTTTCCCTCGTAGATAAGCTAAACATATCGTATTTTTTTTACACAAAAGAGATCCCCAAATATTATTATTTGCTGTTGTTTCAAATCCCCTTGGAGCAAGAAAGCCTACACCAAGTCCATTTGACCTTTCCGCATAAGAATGTCACAAATCACAGGTCTTGATCTTCAAACAATTGTCCAAGGAAAATGCCCCAGCAGTCCAGAAGATGGGAAGGAGAAGCAGGAAAAGAGCAGGAACAGGTAAATAACGACTTTACCCCCTGCACAAAGGTGATCGCTTCTAAAGCGTGCCAAGGCTGTCTGAAGAGTCCTACATCTCCAGGATGGACTAGGACTCTTGGCTGCGTACCAGTGGTGAGCGGGAGAGTTTCGCCAAGTCAGATTAATTTTAACTTAAATTTAGCTAATTATTTCAAAATGCATATAACATTATAATTAAGATAACTGCCCACGGTAGCCAAGTGGTTATTGGCACGAACTCGTGGTGGCGTTATCAAGTAGCAGGTTCGAATCCTGTTCAAGACCTACTAAGTAGAGGGGCTGAAATCTGTCAAGGTTCAGAGTCCTTACATTGGCATATTGTGGAAGTTTAGAGAGTGTAAGACTAGCTTAGGTATCATTCTCGTCACTTTCCCGAGGTTCAAAATTATGAAATCCACCGCCAATAGCCATGACATAGTTTCAAAAAGTGCGACGTTAATAAAAAAATCAAATTAAATCAATCAGGATAAAAAAACGAATATGGTAGGTGCGAATTTGTTCAAAGCAATTTCGGATAGAAACTGGAAAACAAAATAAACAAACAAGCAATTAAAACAAGATATCAATTATTGGCATGGCCAAGTAATTTTAGCGCGTTTTTCACATGTTGTATTTTACAATAATGCAACTAATGAACTTTTTACTAACATAAAGTAGTGTGTTTTGTACCACTCCCTCTAAATGTATTACTATTGAGCTGAAAAGAAATAATGACACAAATCTGTATCAATACTATAAAAAAAATCTTACAAACTATGGGAAAATTTAAATATGATTCGGCTCATCTAGGGCACAAATGCGACCAAATGCCGAAAACCCGAGATCAATTGGTTGCTTATTCGCTGAGAAAAAGGTACGACAAAACATGGAACGAAGACGGAGACGAAATTTGCGTCCTAATAGCGCTTTTGTTCCACTACGTGAAAAACGCGCTAAAAATAAAGTGTTGATACACAAATATATTACATGCTTGGGAAAGAAGAGGGTTGAGTGTTGGTTGTTTTTAATGCCTCACTTTGAAGCAACACAGGGCTATTGGTGACAATAATAAAGTAACCAAGATGACATTTGAGTTTGCCACTTACTCTCCAAACTTCCACACCACCCCCAACGTTAGGACTTTGAACTTTCAGTGATTTAACCTGCATCAGCCCTCTACACGAGGAAAAGAAGATGGAAAGTGCAATAGTCAAATGCCAGAGAAATATAATTCATTAATAAATATTTACTTTAGATAACACTTTTTTGGTCATAAAACATATATCAAGAAAGCAGGTTCCAGGCTAAAGTTTTATCAATCCATTTAAGTTCAGTACTAAGAAAAGCCAAGTCCACGTTGACCTTATGACTGTTCAAAAAAAGTCTCTGATTTAAAATATCTAGACAGCGAGGAAAGGAACTTAAGTGTTAAGTTAATTTTGCACATTTTGGATATTATCTCAATTAGATCAAAATAGCCAAAATTTTCATAGATTGAAGATATCTGTTGTATCTTGATATTTGCTTAGTTATTTAGGTCTTTAAAATCAAATAAATTGCTTATTGCACAAAACCCTATCCATAAATTATGGCGAATTTTCTTTTCAAATTCATTTACACGATCAAACCATTCTAGATACATAAGTGAATTACATATAATGGATTCACTTTTTTAACCAACAGAATGAACACATTTCGCATATTTAAGGTGACAGAACACCTTTAAAACTCAATTTTCGGTCAAAATATCGATTTTTCGTTTTTGATCAAATATTAAAATTCAATCTTTTATCTTTCTAAATCTGTAAAAATTTTGTTTCTAGCTTAATTAGAAGCCAAGTTACAGGTTTTTTAATATTTACTTGATCATGAATTTCTCTTACCGGAAATGCCTTTCTGCTAACCGGAAGTGGCCCAAATTGTTTGTTTACGTTTCTCTTTCATGGTATATGACATGAAATATGAAAATTAATATACAAATATTTTGTCAGAAATTAAAATAGAATATTTGAGAATAAATATAAATGTATTTGGAAATAAATTTTTCCTTTTTTATGTAGGAAATCTGGCATCAAATTTGTTGTTTAGTGACTTTGTTTACATATATGTTTGATTCTCATACTGAAAGAATCGACAGCGTAGAAAGTTAAAAAATAATTCTATTCTGTTTTATTTTTGCTTGAAAATGTTTAAAAGTATTGCTAGAAAGCGTAAGAGACAATTTTTTGGAAATAAATACACAAAAATTTCCGAAAATAACAGCAATTCAACACCTGTTCCTGAATGCACTGCTAGTTCTTCAAAATTGGGAAATGAGAGTATGTCAACTGCAGAAGAAATGCCTGGTGCTCTGTTTGGTAACAGATTTATTGATCTTGAGCTTATTGTGGATGCATTTTCTCAACTTTGCTGCCTAAAATGTTTTGCTGAAAAAGTAGAGCTTTTTGAGGATTCCATGTATGGATTATGCTCTCATTTTACACTAAAATGTAAATGCTGTGACTTTTTCTTTGCATTTGCTTCATCAAAAAAAGTTGTAAATGCACCAGTCATAAATACCAGGCTAGTATATGGTATGCGGCAGATAGGCAAGGGTTTTGCTGGTGCATTTAAATTACACTCAACATTAAATTTGCCTCGACTGACAAAAACTGCTTTCAAAAATCAGGAAGCAAAGCTTTTAAAAGTGGTCCAGGAAGTAGCTGAGGAATCCATGAAAAAAGCTGCTACTGAAATTGTGGATATAAAAGAAAATTTTTCATCTGATTTTGTAAAATGTGGCATATCTGTGGATGGCACATGGCAGCGTAGAGGCTATACGTCTATGAATGGTTGTGTTGCTGCAATATCAGTTGATACTGGTAAGGTGTTAGACGTAGAAGTTATGTCGTCCTACTGTCCTACATGTAAGAGACTTCAGACTATGCCAAGAAACTCTGAATATGAGTCGTCAAAAGCCGACCACATATGTCAGTGTAACTTCACGGGATCTTCGTCAAAAATGGAAATTGTGGGGGCTTCATGAATATTTCTTCGTTCAGAAAAAAACCGCAGACTTCAATACATGCAATATTATGGAGATGGTGACTCAAAAGCTTTAATGAGTGTGAAAGACACTTATGGAATGAACAGTGTGACAAAGTTTGAGTGCATTGGCCATGTACAAAAGAGAGTGGGCTCGCGTCTAAGAAAGCTAAAAACAAAAACTAAAGGACTGTCTCGTAAAGGCAAATTAATTGATAATTTTATCGACCGACTTCAAAATTACTACGGAATTGCTGTACGCAGTAATGTCGGTAACTTAAATGCCATGCAGCAAAATGTAATTGCTGCGTTATATCACTGTGCATCAAGTGATAAGAAACCGATGCATGGTCAGTGCCCAATAGGGAAAGACAGCTGGTGTTATTTTCAGCGGGGGGTGGCAAATGGAACAAAATGTACCACAAAATATGCTGGTTTATCAAATGATGTTTTAAATAAAATTAAACCAGTATATTTAGAACTATGCGACAAACAGATATTAAGTAAGTGCTTACATGGACGCACGCAAAATGCAAATGAGTGTTTTAACGGAATAGTCTGGCAAAAAGTTCCGAAAGAAGTATTTGTTTCGCTCAAAACAATTAAATTTGGGTCGTATGATGCTGTTATACTTTTCAATGAGGGATTAAATGGGTGCCTCAAAGTTTTTAATAAGATGAATATTGAAAATCCTGGGTGTTTACCTTACGGGGATATAAACATTTAGATAAATCCAGAATCCGTGAATCGATTCATAACGCAGACCCCAAAACAAAGAAACATAGGAAAATTTTAAGAGCCCTTAAAAAGAAAAAAAATATTGTTTTAGAAGTTAAAGATGGAGAGAATTATAAATCTGGTGCATTTTAATAAGAAAGTAAGTGTTTTTCTTGTAATCAGATTAGTTTAATGTTATTTTTGTCGTTTTCTCAAAATGAGTTTTTTTACATTTTTTCTTACCGCAAAACACAATATCTCAAAAAGTTATGCTTGAATGAAATAAAAATTTTATATATATGTTTTTTAAATACTAATACAGGGAATAGACCTCTCTTAAGATTTTATGTTGAGTAGAAATTTTTTTATACAGCAATAAAGTGAAAATTACAATAGCTTTTAAAGAAAATTTCAACGTTAAGAAGCTCGAAGCACAATAGCTTTTCACGTAATGGTTATATTACCAAAATAAGTGTCTATTCCCTAGATAAGGTTGTATGCTATATTATTCAATTTACAAAATGTCAATATATTTATTTTATTTTCAGTTATCATGTTTTGCGTAAAGTCTTATTTTTGCTTATTTTTTCATAAAATACCCCTTTCACAGAAAAAATGTGCACTAACAAGACTTTACTTGGGTGTTTTTCTGATTTTAAAGACCCATAAGGTCATAAAATATGCATTAACAGGCAAAATTCAGGTTAATTCAAAAAATTTTCTTCGAAGGTGTTCTGTTACCTTAACAGTAAGTATTTTTGATTTTTCACGTTTTGATATTAAACAAAATCGGAACATGTTAGAAACTTATTATAATTTGTTGAAACTTAATAATACATTATGAAAACATTTAAATGCAATACACAAATATATAAAAACTACTATTTTAAATCGATTAGCATTTTAAATATTAAAATAGAATATAAATTATCAGTTGTTCGTGTTCTTTTTACTAACAGTCCTCTTGTGAAAAAATGGGTCTTTAAAATTTATTTTATTGAAAAGTTCCCTCCGAAGGAGAAGATGTGATTATGTAAATTAAGACGTATATAAAGATTAAACTTTCGAGTTATGAAAGATAGAGGTAAAAGACTGCTTACAGATAGCAGTGATTGATTTACGTGAAGCTAGGTTAGAGAACTTCGTTACTTATTTGATTAATATTAAGATTGACGATTTGATCAATTAAGCGTTAAATTTGGATTAGAACGAATTGAATTAAAAGGCGTATTACTTCGACATAAGTGATCCAATTTACTGTTAATTCTCCTAATATCTCGTCTACTCCACGATTGCTTCACATATTTAGTAATTGATGCATTTCTTAGTTGGTGTTATTGAATTTGTGTCGTAATTGGGAATTGTTACTAAATAGAATTTGTATAGGCTATGGCTAATCTTCCTTCCGACCCTCTCACAATCCCTTACACAGCTCTTACATTGGAATATTTATGTTCACTCAAAAGTAGGGGTCAAAATTTTCATACTTTTTGTATTCGCGGGAATTATACTTGTTTCCTGGGAATGACACGTGGCTAAAATAATCAATGCTTGAAAGATTTTTGGGATAAAATAAGCGATGTCAAACGCATTAATTGACATTAAGGTATCCGACTGGTTGTGACAACTTTTTTTAAAAAAAAATGGAGATATGAGGATTTTTTTTGTTGTTTTTAGATTTGTTTAGTACATTTTATGAAAAATATGCTAAAATTAAGAAGAGGAAAAAAATTATTATTACTAAAATGGGAAAAAATGGTTAAAAATTGACAAAAAATAACATAAACGCGGCCCATTCTGTACCAAAAGTTTATGAACAAATTTTCAATTTTTTATTCTGTTGTGTTGCTATGTTGTTCTATTTTGAAGTGACCGTCAGGGTAAAAGATACTTTAAGTCTTACAAAAACTAGAGCACTTTATCTTAGTTGTTATATGAAATTGCTCAAGAAACCAGTGATTATATTCACATAAGGAACTGTAAATTTTGTAATAAAACGGTGATTAATAAATCTGAAGATTAAAACACTTCTATTATTATACAGAACATTCACAAAAAATTCAGTTAATTATGTTCAAAACTTTTTTAGCAATCGCTGACCCCGTTTGATTATTTTCAAAAAATCACATTTCGAGTCAAACGCGTTTTAAAGTATTGGCATCTGTCTTACTAAAACACTTATAGTTTTTGTTCTAGTGATCGGAAAATAATAAATTTGGTATGCTTATAAAGGTAATGCGATGTTCTATAAAATAAAATCATAAAAAAATTGTCAATTTTTGGCAAAATTCACAATTTTAGGGTAGTCGGATACTTTAAAGAAAAATAATGGCCAATTTAGAATTTAAAACGCACTACAATTATATAATAGGCTTGATGCCCCAAAAAAAATCGCCTACAGTCGAAATGCGACTTTGCTAACTGCCGAAGGAGTATTTACTTTCCTTTTTAGAGAAATGAACGAATAAAACTCAGAATTTTCTGAGAATATGGAATGTTCTCCAGTCCAAAAGATTAGTGAGAGACGCAATGTTAGTTTAGTTGGATTAATGCAATATCTAAATTTTGGTAGAAAGTATGCAGCTACTGCATAACTGTTGATATTTCTCGTTTATTGAATAGAAACTTTCTCATTAGAGAAGCTAAAACAAGTAATATAAAAAAAAATTTAAGTCAATTCCTACTTTGAATGGATGAATAGAAAATATTTTATTAAAGATTGAAAATCTGAAAAAGATATATATATATATAGGGAGAGAATGAACTAAAATAGTAGGAATTGAAAACAGAGCATGATTTGCCTGCATTGTTGTAACAATGCACATCCAGTTTGGCTGAAAACCCGGTTTTCGACGCCAACTTTTGTCATTGTTTTAAGCTACATTGTTACAACAATGGAGACGAATTTAACATGGCGTCGAAAACTGGTAATTAGTTTAGTTTAATTTAATTAATTAATTAATATTTGAAAAAACTGTATTAACATCAAGTATCATCCACTACAAGTTTAAAAAATTTATTTGAGCTTAATTGGATGAATAGAAAGTATTTTATTAACGACTGAAAATTTGAACAAGATAAATATGTAAATACAGAGAGAGAGTGAACTAATAGAGTAATAATAATATAAGATCTTCTGTGAGGAAGAAAAATCTCTCTTCAAATCTTCTCATTAACTGGAAAAGAAATATTAAATGATGGACAAAAAATTAGAAAAAGCGATCCACTCAAAGATCAATTTATTTCAACTAGAAAAAGTTCTAGCTTCGCCAAGGCAGTGGAGCAAGAAATGCAGTTATTTTACTCAACATAAACTGATCATCAAATATTATGAAACTATATAAGGATTTGAATGAAAATTCCTCCAGAATCAGATGAATCTGAGAGACTGTCGGATTGTTCATAACAAATCTAAGAACTAGTATGAGTCATAAAAGCATAGATTGCTTAGATTTTCTTTTTTAACATCATACTTTGAATATGAATAATTAACATATTTTATTTGTGTACTTTTAAGCTCAATATATAAATGAGAATAAATTTCAGAATTTATATGCATCTTTATTTTATACAATTATTGGTACCAATTAAAAATAGCTTGTTTTTAGATTTTTCAAAATTTTGATGCATTTCCAGGAATGTCTGTTACTTTCCCGAAAAATCCTGGGGAAGAAAAAATACCTGAAAATCAGAAATCCTGCTCAAAATTTCTTTATTTTTTTAAAAGTTACATGGCTAAAAAAAAGATAAACCGATGCAATTATTATTTCCAAGCAGCTTAATGTATTTTATCCGTCTGCAGTCAGCTCAATCGGAAGTGCACCAAACGATTTTTCATTTCCTTTGTAAGCATTGTATATACGTTGCACCTGCTCAATCTCAAGCTAATAGTCTGTAACACGAGCGCTTTATTTTTAAACTATCTGGAATCAGAAATTTAATAAAAAAATTAAGATAGGAAAGTTCATTTAACCTCTAACAAAAAGGAAAGAAAATGACAGATTTGCATGATGACCGGTTATAGATTGCAAAATATGGTTAAAAAAATAGTCTGGGCAGGTTTCGACACAAGGTGCATATTATCTAAAATATTTCATATTTTCTTTTTCTTTCTTTACTTTCAAGTGAACATAAATTTTTCGGAATCATACATGAAACCATGCAATTTCACACATCGCTTGTTACACAGTTCTGATTTTACATATTTTGTTTTAAAATCTTATGAAAAAGTTACTGTGACACAGTCAAACGACTTAAGGCCTTGACGTTTTTATTATTATTATAAATGTTTTTAAATAATAACTCTTAATACAAATATATCCGAATATTTTTTTTTAAATAATTTTTTTTTTTTTTCCCCTACTTATTTTTGAAAAATATGACTTTGATTTTTGACATTATACAGGGAGTTCTAAGAAAATTTTAAAAGATGTAACTAAGATTGTATTACACATTAAGTTAAAAAAATTTTAAAAAGTCACTTTTTTCCTCAAATTTTAAGCATAACTAACCTTAAAGGCCATACTATGCAGCCCCCCTCCCCCTCTTACACAAACTTATGCACCCTTCAAGTTAAAAATACATTGTATCCGCATAAAAGAATAATTTATACAAAACTCCAAATTTCAATTGATTTAAATTGTTTAACTCTTAACAATTTTTTGGGAAACACTTACCTAGAAAGTGGACCACAGGGTTCAGAAGGCATGCGTCTAATCAACAAGTGTAGAATCTATACAGGGGGGAAAATAGCATTAATATCACTGACATGACATAAACTAAAGATATAAGGCAAACATAATTTTTTTAAAAAATGAGCCGCATTTTGGTTACCAAGCCTTTTCAAACATAGCAAGTACCAAGTGTGAGAGCCATTTCATTAGTGGCATCATCTAGTAGCGGCTCCCACTACCAAATTTTTGGCGCTTGAATTTATTCAATTCAAGTTCTCGACGGATGCTCTCGTCAGAGCCAAATTGGTACTTACGCAAAGCCGGATCTACGTATAGGCTAAATGGGCTGCAGCCCAGGGCCCCAGAGTTCTAGGGGGCCACGTTCCCCGTTAAAGAAAACAAATGGAAAAGGTGCTTACAATCAAAATATTAATACAATAATAAACCAATAAAAAAAATTAAAATCAAAGATAAAATACCCGAAATACCATATCAATTCATTTTCGAGAGCAAGAGCAATTTACTTTTGTTCTTCCGTCCTACCACCGAATACGCAGAAATTAATAATTATTAATTTCAAAAATCCTCTATATATTTTAGTAAATACCTTAATTCAGACAAATTAAAATATATATAGTTTGCTGGCGATTTGTTTTAGAAACTATACTATATTTAAGTGTAAAATGTTTAAACCTGAAGGGAATTTTTTTCTCTCATAACCAGAGACAGCCTGTGAGGTCTATAAACAAGGGTTTTCATCTAATTGCTAGTGGCCAAGGTAACGGACTCATGGCAGTCATGTCATGAGTTCGAAACTAGGGCCGCTGAAGACCCTCCGTGTGGGGGAGCGATGCATGTTAAATCTGTCGACAGCTCAAACGTCCTCCCGTTGGTGTGGTGTGATAGTTAGGGGAGGGGGTGCAGCTCAGGTGTCGTCCTCGTCACTCGATCATGGTTCAAAATTACAAGGTCCATCGCCAAAAGCTCTCGTGCAACTGAACAGTGCGACGTGAATATTCACTCACTCACTCACTATTCATCTAGTTGCTGAGAAATTAATTTGCCTCATCGAGAACCAATATTTACATAGATTTAACTGGATGAAAACCACTGTTGCCATATTACCCAGGCTAAATTGTTTGAGAGAATTCCTTTTCAAATAGGGTATTAGCAAAAATATCGATTTTACAAAAAATCCTGATGTGATGGGGGAAAATTTAGGTCATTTTCGAAATCAGCACGCTAAATAATATAAAAATCACTGAAAACCTCTTTTGTACTTTTCCAAAACTTTAATTTTGTAGCCCTGCGTAATTGATAGACACTCTATCACAGAGCAGCGCCGATGAGCATAGAGCATTTATACAAATTTAGTGGCCCTATTTCTATAGACATTTATTTTTGTGTAATAATAATTCGAAGTTACAATATTATACTTACTTGGTGCTGTGTCCTATGTATAATACCTGAAATTAAAAGATACTTAGGTACCTGTTTATTGGTTTCAAGTAAAAAGTATAAGTACAAATACACATTTCTAAATTATTTAAGTTGGTAGACAAAGGAAGATTAGGATTATTCACTTAGGTTCGTGGCCTAAATCGCTAAGTAATAATTTTATTTATTATATCCTTTCACTTGAAATGAGTTATTTTCAAAATAAAGATCCAAATAATTTATATTCTGTTTCGCTAAAAGAATACAAAGAACAAAAGATATAATTTTCTATAATAATCATTTCATTAAAAAACTTAAAAATGGCCAAGTGCTGGAAAGATCTTTTTTGGTTTTGTTATTCAACTAGTATTGGTAGTATTTTTTGTTTGACCTGCAAACTTTTTTCTAAAATAAATTCTTAATACACAACCGGCTTTTCTGATTGGAAACACGTAACAAGTTGTTTAGAAAATCATGAAAACTCTACTGAACATAAAAATTCAATGTTAGTTTGGTTGACACGGAAAGAAAATAAGTCTGTTTTGATATTTGTTTTTACAGGGTGAGTGAGTGAGTGAGTGATTTTGGGGTTTATTGGCGCAAGAGCCGATTTCGGCTATACTGCGCCAAACATTTGTTTTAATATCTGTGGTCTAGACGAGAAGAGAAAGAAAGAATGAATTGAATGACAAGAAAGAGGGTCGAAAATAGGGAAGGATCACTAGGGTACCCCGGGTACGTGAAGCCCGTGTTTACCAAAGACAGTAAACCCCGTGGGAAAAGGAAAAGATCACTAGGGTTGTTTTTACAGGAACAACTAAAAAAAGATACAGAATATTACCACAATGTTCACAAATACACTATTGAGGCAGTAAAATATTTGGCTGCAAGAGGTTTAGCATTTAGAGCAGGAGTACTCAACCTTTTTTTACGCCGGGCCACATACATCTGACATGTATTTTACACGGGCCACAACGCGTGAGGATTAATGGAGAGGGGGAAGCTATAAGATCAAGGACATTTAAAATGTAAAAAACAGGTCAAAATATAAAATCTCATAATTTTGGATCTTATTTTAAAACTATATCAAACAAAACTCACAAAATATAGGTTTCATTCACTTTTTACCCAGTTACGGAGGAATTTCAATTTCCGTTAATCAATGATCCCAAGCCCCTTGTCTGCATTCTACTATCATAAAAACAAAGCTGCCAAGTACTTGGATAATTTGGTTTTTTTCTTTTGAAAAAGCATTACATATTTTTATTTCAGATATTAATTGATCAAACGTATGATGGTAGCAAAGAGTTTTTATTGAACTACAGACCTGAAATCAGTATTATCTGTTTAAACAGTCTGTTCTTGCTTGCACATTTTTGTTTCAAATTTATTCAAATATTTTTTGATTTTATTAAAAACACTATCTGAACAAATAACTGAATTCATCAAAGAGTACATCGGAAGCATTTAAGAAACACTAACAATTTCTGTAATAATTCTTAAGTTTATCATTAACAATTTCATATGTTTGTCAATACATATAAAGTATTAAGTTTTATAAGATGCTTTTGTTACCTCTGCATTTTTGTGACATAACCACCTACAAAATATTTTATTGCTGTTTCAAAGGTTTATTTATTATTATTTTTTTTAAGAAAACCAATTTCTATTATCTTTAAATGGATCCTCAAAAAAAAGAGCCATTGAAAGATTTGTGTTTAGTTGTATAGTGACGAGCAAAGTTATATTTTTTATATGTAACATTTTCAGGACAAATCAAACAAGTTGTTGATCCATATTTGTTTTTTTCTACAAAACAGTCAAGATCCCAATCATCTTGAAACAGCAAATATTTTTTAGACATGAGGGTTAGTTAAAAATAAGTTTCACCTATAAAATGGTCACTACTGCATGGTTATTTGTTATCACTAACCATTCCAATTACAAAGAGAGGAAAAAAATTCACAATTCGTACTAGCACGACAACGACAGCAAATTTGATTATTTGATTGTTTGATTGATAAAATTTCTCGCTAAATTTTTTATACATAATTTTTAAATAATTGAATTTGTTATTTCAACGGACCTAGACCGGGTCACTCAGAATGGTCCGGTGGGCCACAGATTGAGTATCGCTGATTTACAGGTACCGAGGAAGTTTTTGGTTCTCCTCATAATGGTAATTTTATGGGTACCCTGAAACTGCTAGCAGAGTTCGACTCATTCATTCGTGAACATATTGCACAGCGAGAATTACAACCAAAATCGTTGATATCGTACTTATCAAAAACAATATATGAGCAAATAATGGATATCATGGGCAAGCAAATCCTTAAACAATTATAACTCAAATAAACAACAATGACACACAAAGTACTATTCAATAGTGATGGATTCAACACTGAAGATTTGTCCCACAATGACTAACTAGCTATTATACTACGATATTGTTTGGGGGGGGGGGATATATGAAAGATGTCTCATCAATTAAGATTATTAATCACACACAGGTTTATATTTAATTATCTACAAGAATTTTTCGAAACAAATGGACTGCTGTAGGATAATTGTAAGGGACAGTCTTTTGACAACGCTGCCAATATGTCCGGTCCATATAATGGTGTGCAAGCTCTTCTAAAAGAAAAAAAATTAAATTCTCTAATTGTGTGTGCACATTCCCTAAATCTAGTTGTGCAGAATCAGTTAAGATTGCAACTGAAATCGTTCTTGGTATATAGCAACAAATATATGTTTGCTTTTCTACTTCGACCTATAGGTAGAAACTTCTAAATCGGAAAATTAAACTGAAATTTACCTTTAAAAGTTTGTCAGACCAGATGGTCTTGTCACTATGATCCAATTGAAGCCTCAAAAGATAATTATTGTAATATCATGAATATTCTTGAAACATTTAGTGACAATGAAAATGAGAAAATTGATTTTCGAAAAGAGACAGTAAATTTATTTAATAAATTAACAAAACTCAAAAACTGCCGTTTTAGCTATATTTTGGGAAGAAATTTTTTAAAAAATTTAATTCATTTAACAAATAATTACAGATTTCTGGAGTTTGGACGTCTGTGAAGGGACTAAGTTAATTATGTCTTAAAAAAATGTTTATAAGCAATGTACGCCATGTGAATCAGATTAAAAACTAAAGGAGTATCAAGACGCAGCTAAAAAATTAAGTCCTAATGTAGAAACAAAATATAGCGGGTTATTTCAAAATTTGCAGATAAATCCACAGAAAAAGCTGTGTATGGGACAGAAAATTTTAAAAGAGACACGATTATTGTAGCATTAGATAAACTAATCCTTGATTTACATAGAAGAAGTCAAGTATATATATGCAGAATATAGTATAAAATTTTAATTTTTGATGGATTTGCAAGATCAAAGTAAGGAGAACGTCAGCCTGGAGAGTGTACGCGCTATTTTAGTGATTACTATTCAGATGATGTAGACCAACATTTAGTAAATGAAAGTGTTCAAATAAGAACTTATCTAAAACTGAGCTGGAGTCCTATACTTGTAGCGATATATTCAGTTTAATTTTTGAAAAGAAATTAGTTGAGGTTTCTCCAAATTTTATACCATTATTTTTAAAGATTACTGTTACTATCTGTGAAGCGGAGCGTGCGCTCTCTAAAATGCCCTACATAGAAAGCAAATATAGGACAACAATGACAAATACTAGACTTAATTTTTTATCACTTCTTTCTATTAATATTGTTCTCACCAAAGACTTAAAATGTGATGAGCAAATAAAAGAGTATTCAGCATAAAAGTGTAGAAAAGGTTGTTGTTTTTTTTGTAAATTGTTATTGTTTATAACGTATTTAAATTGTTTGGAAAAAAAACTTATAGTTTCGTTTTTTTCAAATTTTTCCGCACAATAAATTTTTAGGAAAAAGGCAAAAAATTGTATTGTTTAGGGGGCCCCCATATATCATTAGCCCAGGGCCCCCAAAGGTCACTGTCCGGCCCTGTACTTACGGGATCTTTTACGTATCACATTATCATACGACATGGGTGCCTACGATTTTCACATCCGTAATATCTATCGACTGCAGACAGAAACGAACCTACAACCTTACGAAGTGGGAATTATACCCCCCCCCCTAAGTCAAAGCTCCCCGATCTTTTTATCGCCGAGGAGCGGTCTACGTTTGATCGTTTTACCGTGGCCCGCTGTGGGTGGGATGTTGCTTGTTTGTATTATATATTGTTTCGATTTAATAATTTTAATTTAATTATATTTAAATATGCCTTTAGAATAAAATAAAAGTTGTCCAAAAAATAAATATAAAGCAATTTCCATGAAAAATCGCATAAACTAGAGTAAAATAAACCACAATAAATAAAATAGAAATAATGTAATGTACCTTGAGCGGACCGGTAACATTTGATCCACAGACCTGTACCGGTCCACGGCTCGGGGGTTGGGGACCACTGCTCTAAGCCACCCGAGCCGAAGCAAACATAATTATTCACATCCCAAGAACGCAATTTTTTTCTTCGTCAATTTTAAATTAAAATTGGGGGACATATTAAAAACTCGTATTGTACAGACTCAAATGATTTAATGTAGTTTGTCTAATTTTTTAAGTAATACAATCGACTCTTCGTAATTCAAACTTTCGATAATACGAACCTCTCGCTAATTCGAAGTATATGCTCAGCCCTTAGAAAAACTCTTGATATTTCGAACTAAAACTATACGTTTTGGTATACTCAATATTTCGAAGTAAAATCTGCGGCTGGCCAGACTACAACACGCGATGATTCGAAATTATCTCATAAAACTCTCGACAATTCAACACTCACTATCACGTAGAATCCTGTAGCAGACAGGTTGGAGTTCACATGTTTTGTGTTGTATTGTCTCTGCGTGTTTCCCCTGTAACATAGTTCTTTGATGACCATCTATCTGCCATCTGTGTTTCCCGGTTTTTTAAGCAAAAAGACATTTTTATTGCTTTTCTTCTTCAAATGAACAATAGAGCGGCCGCACTTGTTGTCAGCTCTCCACATCTTTCGCTTAACACCAGGAGGCACTGCAACACATGGGTTCAGAAAGCATGGTCCCCTATTGTGAAGAAGAGATGCGTAGGATCGTTCTTAATACATAAATGTATTTTTTAATACAGGACTTTTAACTTCTGATTTATTACATAGTTTCAAATTCAAACGTGTTAGAAAAAATTTCTCTTCGTTTATTTTGGGAGTCTTTCCTACCCTCTTGATAATTCGAACTCTTGATAATACGAAGTTTTTCATTGGTCCCTCCAACTTCGAATTATCGAGAATCGACTGTGTAAAGATAAAATTTTTAAAAACCAACTAGATTTTTTTTGTTGCTTTTATTTATAATAAATGTAATTTAGTTTTCACTCTGTTATGTATTTTTCACACTCTTTGAAAGGCTGATCTTCAGTATCTTTAAAACTTTAAATTCTATATTTATGATGTAGCATCAGGTAGTGAAAAATTCTTGATTAAAGATTCTTCGGTTCTACGTAAAAATTATTTTATTATTGGAATGTATTGATTGAAGCATCAGCTTATAAATGAAGCTAGAAAAACCGCCATTTTTGTGGCCTTGCAATACCATTGAAATAAATGACTTGTCGTTGTCTTTCGATATTCCAGCCGCAAACATCCGCAAGTCAATGGTTCTTGACAAAGGTTGAGAAAATCCGAAAGGAGACTTGTTATTTCTTTGCGGTTAAAACAGTGTTGTCATTTCTATGAATGTAAACCATTAGTATATCAAATAACTGTCTGCATAACTTTCCTACGCTACAATTTCGATGGAATCAAATATCAAATTCATTAACATCAAATTGAAGGAGGCTATATTGCTTAATATACTTAGGTACTATAGAAGTCTAAATGTTTATATTATGAGCTTTAATTAAATTGACGTCGTATTTTTCCATTCTTTTTTTAGCGCGTTTTTCCCGTAGTGTAAAAAAAAGCGCTATTAGAGGACGCAAATTTCGTTTTCGTCCTCGTCTTCGTTCCATATTTTGTCGTAACTTTTTCTCACCCAATAAGCAACCGATTGACCTCAGGTTTTCGGCATTTGGTCGCATTTGTGCCCTAGATGAGCCGAATCATATTTAAATGTAATAATTTTTAAATTTAAAAAAAAAAATTTTAAGTATAGTACACTATTTTCTGTTAGTAAAAAGTTCATTAGTTGCATTATTGTAAAATACAACATGTGAAAAACGCGCTAAAATTACTTGGCCATGTCAATGATTGATATCTTGTTTATTTTACGAATTGCTTAAATTTTCAGAGATCTAACACATTAAGAGTGGAAGAAAAAACAAGATATCAATCATTGGCATGGCCAAGCAATTTTAGCGCGTTTTTCACATGTTGTATTTTACAATAATGCAACTAATGAACTTTTTACTAACATAAAGTAGTACTACACTTAAAAAAAAAAATTTTAATTAAAAAAAATTTAAATTAATAAATTTAAATATGATTCGGCTCATCTAGGGCACAAACGCGACCAAATGCCGAAAACCCGAGGTCAATCGGTTGCTTATTGGCTGAGAAAAAGGTACGACAAAATATGGAACGAAGACCAAGACGAAATTTGCGTCCTAATAGCGCTTTTTTAACACTACGTGAAAAACGCGCTAAAAAGTACACTTTGAGAAAATTTATTAAAAGATTAAATGCCCACTTCAGTGGTGCGTACAGGAATTTTTCAAGGGAGGGGGGAAGGTTAAAAGTTCACCACATCCTGGTATCATAATATCCCAATACGCCGCCAAACATATTACTTTGATTTTGTCGATTGTCGGAAACAAAAAAAATAAAAAAATAAATTATTGAATAAATAATTAGCATTCATTTATAAAATAAATTATTAATAGCAAATACATAATTAAATTTTGCGTACTATATACAAAGGTTTGTAATCAAGGGCAATGGGGGGGGAGCTGGACCCGTGCACCCCCCTCCTCCTCCTCCTTGTATGCTCCTTATAGCTCATTTCATTTCCCTCAAGAGAAAAGCATCGAAAAGTTCAAGCATTGAATTTTGATCTTTCAGAAAAAGTTTTCCAGATCTTTAAGAAAACACTGGGATATTTTAAATTTTCTTCTTAAAATTATTATTATAAATGTTACAATAATAAAACAAGACCTGGTAAACCGAACGTGAGCATCAAAATGTTAAATTTCATATTTAAATGTGACTATTTCAATGAAAGTTATCATCAATAAAAATTCTGAAATTTATTCAGACACCATCAAATTTATGCATAAAATGAAAAAAGTTGAAAAGAGTATCTGGAAAATCGAGTAACATGTTCTGATAACTTATTCACCAAATAATATTAAGAAATTCTGATATATATCAGAGTGTAAAATACAAAAAAAAAATTTTACAAAAAGAAGAAAATTTTAAGTTATTTCCAGTTATACGGTATATTAATGCTATTAGTATCTCAAGCAGAATTAATATTGTTAGATTTATGCTGAGTAACACATCTTCATAAAAATCAGAAAAGCCTTTCTATAAGACAGAGTTTTCTTACAACAAACAAATATATATATAGGCCAGACTCTTTTTTTAAAAAATAGCATTATTCTTTTAACGGCCGTAACTGAAAATTTTCAAGTACTCTACAAAGAGACTGATAGGCAATATCATTACAAAAACTTTTTCTTTTTTAGAAACAAGGGGAAATACCTTATTTTTCACTCATCAGAAGCAACTACAACGACCATTAGCTGAATGACTACCGTTTCACTCGCTTTAACAAACGAGGTATTTCAAGAATAAAAGGAATACTTTTGGAAAATCTGTTGAGTAAAATGACTCATTTGGCATAATGACTATTCTTTAAGTAACAGGCTGACTCTTAACGGCAAGTTTTATGAATATTTAAATTATATTTTTCTGGAGGGGGGAAAAAACCCTGAATAATTCACATTATACTTTAATGTTACGTTTGTCAAGTTTTCTTCTTAAATCAGATGTTCCCAAACTTTTTTGCCTCATAGACCCCTTGCCAGGTTTTTCAGTTTTTGGTAGACCCCCCACTTACCTACTATTGAATTTTTGCAAATTCATCAATTTAAATATGATTTTTCACAGCTGGCATGGAGCTACTTACTTTAAAAGATTTAAATTTCTAACTGTAGTGAAGTAAAGTGTTTAAAACTTAAGAAACAACGTTTTAATTAATTAAATCAAAATTTAATTAATGCATAAAATAACTGTTGCATAAATTAACTGAGCAACAAACAAATGATTTTAGAGGGAGGGACGAATGTAGGGATTCAATAATAAATTTTCAACAATTCGTATCAGTCTTGTCAGATTTAACCCTAAATATGCCCTCGGTTAATAATGTCCAGTCTTTTCTTTCTTTTTTTGTTTTGGAGTTTGGCAAATGTCAATTGGAAGCAAAACTCCTCAATTGGAAAAGCAATTACAAACTTCCTCAAGTTATTCCATTATTTGGGATAAATAACAGGTATATCTTATTAAAGTCAAAATTTCTGAACTTTATTTTAAGATCTTCGTTAGGGCATAATTCTTGTATTTGATATTTTTTTTCAAAGTGACCTCATGAATCGATTGCCTAATGTGATATTACCATAGTCAAAGTATTATCAAACCTAATTTCAAAACCTAAAAAAATGGACATTTAAATGTTGAACGTAGTTAAAACGTCTTTTTCCCAGCAGAGATTCTCTGTGACCATTAAGAAACTGGGAAAATTCGTGACGTCCAATATTATACTTCTTTAGCTTAATTCTTACAAGAAACGCTGAAATGAATGCTTATTTAATATATTTAATTATGCTGTCTCCTTGCAAGAGCAAATTAACCCCATTAAATTTGGTAAATAAATCTGTTAAATAGGTAAAATCTAGTTTCCATTTGATTGAATTTCTTTTTAAAATTAAAATCAAGATCTGGTTTGATGAGCGTCACAGCCGTAGACCCCCATTTACACCTCATGGACCACTAAATTATTTTTTTGCAAACGTGGACCCCTTGGAGACCGTCATAGACCCCTGGGGGTCAATATAGACCACTTTGGAAACACAGTCTTAAATTGAAAAAACAGTCCAAATATATATTCTTTTTGTTTTTATAATTGTTCCATAGCATTTGGTTACTAAATTTTTACTCCAGTTAAATTTTTTAACTAAGAGTATATTTATATTCAGAGATACAGGCGACAAAACATTTATAAGTAAAGCCGAAATTGTTTAACGAAGAGCTGTGATTAAAACAAAAGGAGAATCCTTTGTATTAAAAAAATATTTCTTAAAAGATAATGTTGGCGAGTAAAATTTTTAAAAAAAACTTGAAATTTTAGTTAGAGATTTTAACTGTCGGAAAAGATTTTTGTTGTGAAAGTTTTATTTTCTCTTTGTTATTAAATTTTTGTCAGAGAGCAAACAACATTTTCTGAATTTCTTTTCAATCCGTTTTATAATTATTGGCAATTTAAGAAACTGTCTTTTTCCGTAAATGTAGGGAATATTGAAGAATTTTGAGGTAGCATTATATATTCTGGCTTCGTATTCTGAAGTACCTTTAATTGTACTTGAAGTTCCACATTTTGTCTGAATCACAAATTTTTTTACACAATTATCAATTTTTAAATATTATTTCCAAAGGAGGAAAAACAAAACAAAAAGTTCCTTTTTCTTCTATATCATTTTATTGTAGCTACATCTGAATTTTTAGACTACATATCTAAAATAATTTTTTTTATTTATAGACTTTTTTAAAATCCAACAGTGAAAAATACTTACTTTTGGAAAATTGACTAACCAAATGATAACAAATGAAATTTAAAAAATATTTCAAAATCCCTTTTATACGTGTACAAATACTTAAAATATTTCAAGATTTTTTGATTTTTAATTAACAAAAGAATAATGAAAAATTAAGATCAAACATATTTTTTAAAAGAGGAAAAATAAGTTTTTGTTCCGAAAAATAAGATTAAGGAGAATAAACAGTTAAATTTGGTACTCAATTTGAAAGAAAAATGACCACACACATGCAGAAAAACTCATGGTTTACCTCGTCCACAAACATGTAGAAAAAGTTGCGTCTTCAAGGCTGCAAAAATTGTTCGAAGATCAATTTTGTTCAACTGGTTTTCATGCTTGTTACCATTCAAGCATGCATAAAAAGAGAACATGCTCCATTTTAAAGTAAAAAAACATCAGATGTTATTGGAAGTATTTTTACGTAAGACTAGACGTAGAGAAAAAATAGTAAAAATCAATACACTGTGTTTTTGTATTACATTCAAGTTCCGCAACAGTATCTTTTTCTGAAGCATGCAAGTATGGAGATGCTTGTGTTGTTTCTACTGTACTAAATTTGTTTCGGATGACTCTTTGAAATAAATGGTTCTTCGTCGATTAAAAATAGGGTTTGGCTTGAATTTTTTTTAATGGCATTTTACGTAAAGTGCTTTTTTTGGTTGGGCAGAATAAAATTTGTTTTTGGCTTTAACCGCTTGTCTGATTATCGCCTGCCTGATTCGAATAAATACGATACTTCTGAACTTTTATATGATGGAATGATTATTAGGTCTTAATGAAGGCGGTCACCCCAAAATGTCTTGGCGGTCCACTGATTGATCACGATCGACTTAATGTCCCCCCCCCCGGTTATGAAGCATACGTTGTCAAATACTCTTGCAAACGGTAACCTTTATCAATAAATGTTTCGTGACTCACAATTTCACAAACCTAGGTACAGACCAATTCGACCGAATGTCACCTTTCGATTTAATTAAGGTGTATGATGGTAGGTCTAGGCTTAGATACGGACGACGAACATGGCATAATAATGCAGTTTTAGTTGCCAGTTGGATTATAATTTGAAATTTTTGGATTATAGTTATAAATGAAATGATGGTAGGTTTAGGCTTAGATACGGACGACGATCATGGCATAATAATACAGTTTTAGTTGCCAATTATATTATAGTTTGAAATTTTTGGATTATAGTTATAAATGAAATGATGGTAGGTCTAGGCTTAGATACAGACGACGAACATGACATAATAATGCAGTTTCAGTTGCCAGTTGGATTATAGTTTGAAAGTTTTGGATTATAGTTATAAATGAAATGATGGTAGGTCTAGGCTTAGATACGGACGACGAACATGACATAATAATGCAGTTTTATTTGCCAGTTGGATTATAGTTTGTAAGTTTTGGACTATAGTTATAAATGAAATGATGGTAGGTCTAGGTTTAGATACGGACGACGAACATGACATAATAAGGCAGTTTTAGTTGCCAGTTGGATAAAAGTTTGAAATGCCCAGTTTTTTGGAGAATATGTCCAGGAATAACATTTAATGATTGAAATTATTCGTATTATGATCTTATTGAAGCGTAGTAGAGAACAAGACGAGGTCCCCTGTCGAGGATAAGGTTCTGGGCCCAGTTGACCCATATCTGAAGACCGGGATGGGCACTAAGTCGATCGTGATCGACCGGTGGACTGCCAAGACATTTTGGTGTGACGGCTTTTATTAAGACCTAAGACACGCTTACTAAAAGAAACTTATTTATGGAACACTGATGCCTCCAAGAATTTAGAATCGGCTTTCCACAATTAATGAAACTGTGTTTACTTAACCAAATGATTCGATAAATGTTTAGACAAGTGTGCCTTCATTGGAAGCAAACGATGACCCTTAATATGTTCACTGCCACTGTAGGGGAAAAATTCCCAACTCGCCGACTGAAGAGGAGAATAAACGCTGATGATCAGCTCTTCCCGCGCTTCCACGAGATTGGGTTCTTTTGACGTCATGTCTCGCAGACTCGGTAGCTCACAAATTAACTACGTACTTTGGTTTTAGGCTGCTTGCTGCTTCGAATACTTCCACGATCTAGCAGTCGCTCATAGTTGTCCAAGCATTCAACTTGACAATCTTGTGATACTTGAGTTTTTGTAGTAAAAATAGTATTCTATCATATTTTAATAGAAGGGTACAATGCCGAAAATAAGTGTTAAAAAAAAAGAAAACATACAATTTTAACGCAGAATGGCCGCACCTACGTCACTGGGTGGACCGCAATACCTTAAACCCATTAGAAGTAGTCCGTACCCTCGAAAAGTCCGCCCACCCCTACCTTAAGCCGTTCCTATCTTTATGACATTTTTTAAACTTTTTATTACAATACTTTTACTCTGTAGAAAATGAGTGTTATGAAAATTTAATTCTTAATCGTACTTTCTCCATCTTTAGGTGCAAACCTATCCCTTTTAGGTGGTCTAACACTAACCACTGGTCTTGAGCCGGCACTTCACTTAACGACTTTATTGCATTTAATTTTAATCGAACTCAAATGATTTCGTCATTGCTTTGACTATGTTGATGGAGTATAAATTTGCAGGTGAAAAGCGTTGTGTAACATCGGTATGGTTTGTAAATAAGTTCGTTGTGTTGTCAATAAATTTTATATAAGCTCTTACTGCTGTGTTAGTGTTTTCACAACTGTTGCCCTCTGTTTTTCACAATGAGAAACTATTTTTTACAAGTAAAGTGATTCTTTTTTTCTTTTTACAAAGTATTGTGCGATTCCACCTTTGTAAAAAGAAGGATTAGATAAAGAAAGAAAAAAATACTACGCAGCAAATACACACATTCAATCATATATAATATATAATCATTGCAACTGTGAAACTCATTTTAATTAAATCTTGATTTAAACGACATTTATAAGTGAATAAATACGCCCTGTACTCATTAATATTAGCAAAGGGAAAAAGTAAGGGAAAAAACGTCAATAATCATATGGTTTTACGATGTCAACACCATTTTTATTACAATTTCTTACACATTAGATATCGGAAATGCGGCAAATACAGAGTATATCAGATGCTTCCTAAAATATACATTTTAGTTATATATATAACTCCCTATTCTTCACCACTTTTATAAATATATTCAGTTCTAAAGAATAATACGTTGCTGTATTTCAAGCTGGTTAGTTGCATAGTTGACAGACCCATTTATTTGATTGGTCATTGATCTAAGAGGGAATCTTTTTATTTGTCTTTATGACGTTTGTTAAACATTTGATTTTCATTTTCTGCTAGGATTATTAAAATTTAATGTATTTATTAAATGTTATTTGTACTGTTGCGATATTTTTCGCATTTATAATTTAAAGCTTTAAAAACAACTACTAAAAATTAATTATGAAATTTTGAATTGATGTTTACATTAATGGAAAAATATTTTAAACATATGGACAATTTCTACTTTGTAAACAACAACATTGAGTGGAACCCTCACTTACTTCCGGTGTAATGTTAATCTATAGGAAAACATCGAAATTCAACTGAGTTTTTCAAACTTTTAATGCAAGTTTTTTTGAAACTTTTTTTGCACTATATGGATAGAAGATGATCTGTAGATTTCAGATTCAGGATTTTATAGTATTTATTTCAGTATCTTTTCTAAAATACCTTGTTAATTTTTTAGCTCAAAGCAATGGAGATTTTGCATTAACCGGAAAAAGAAAAGGGTACTAATGACTGTAGTGCCCCCATAGTAAGCTTTATGGTAGAACTTGTCCATACATTTAGATAATTGCTTATGAGGAGATAATATCAATTTTACCTATTATCACAATAAACTGAAAAATTATGCTAAAAAATTTCTCATTGAATTTATATATGTATTTAAATTACTATCATTACCTTTTGCTGAAATATCAGACACTAAATGGTTTTAGTTTCTTTGCAAGTTTGAATAGAGAGTAACGATACAAAAAAAATCAACAGTTCTAATTATCTTAAACTAAAACAAAAATGCCTTCGAAAATTTTCAAGATTTTGAAAAAGGAAGAAGCGCGGAAAATTAGAATACTAGTAACTCGCAGTCTGGCTCAGTTCGTGATAATCTATTAGTAGGGAAGTTTCTCTAAGTTAAAAATAACTAAGTAAACGCTACGAGATTCATACTCGTAAAATAACTGAAAACGGGGGAAAGGGGGTAGAGTGTACTGCACTGTCAAATTCCATTTTCAAATTTCATAATCATCAAAAATACATCAGTCTAAAGTAACAAAGAACAGAACAATTTTTCAAATGTTGCTTGAGATGTATTGTTGACATGTTGTTGAGACTAAGATAAATTCCTCTTTGAGAAAAAGTATTTTTTTCTCCTTTTCAAAATCAAAATTTTGATTCTTTTATTCAAAAAAGGGTTGAAAATTTAAAGAAATGGCATAGAAAATATTTAAAAATAAAAAAAGAAACGATAACGAGCCCATTCCTCACTATTTTACACAGTATTCGACGAAACTGTTACGAAGCAGCAACATTCGAAAGTCCAAGGATCTTTGTGGATAAGTGGTAAGCGCTTTTAAAATGCAGTAAAGATAAAATGAGATTTTTTAAAAGTGTTTCTGCCGATTTACATGCTGCGCAAATCTTGAGCACAGAAGCTGCTGCAGCTGCAAATGCGAAAAGCAGCTGTTACCCCACTTTGCAATTCTGATGGCAGTCCTCTCGCTCACTTTCGATTTTTCAACTTCGATCTCGGAATGCTGATGGAAAGATGGTATTCTTAACATGTTCGATTTCCCCATTAAGAAATAAATCTGAAAGGCCTCGAAAATAGCACATAGTGAAGAAAGAATAAAATATACTATAAAATATAACTGAAATACTGAAATAACGTTATAATAAAATATTCTATCCTTTGAAATCATAAAAAATAGTGAACAGATTTTGGAGGCTTTAGATATAAATCGATAAGAAATGCGACTAAGAATAATGGCGCAATTGTTGCTAACCTAAGCACGAATAAACTTAATTATTACTCAAAATTCTAATCTTACTTATTTTTTCTCGAAATCATAATTCCTATTACCCTATTTCGAATCGCACGTCTCATTTACTCTCTCATCAAAGGATTAAAACCGATAGTTTCACAGATTTATTAATAATTCTTCTTCAAAAGGATAAGACCTTGGATTTATGACTGACTTCGCGATTCTTAGTAAAAGAATATCTTAATAGTTTATAGGTGTCTTACTCAGCAGTTGAAACTTTTTCCTAAAACACTGATGAAATATCTAAAAATAACATATTTCCTTTCACTTTAATATAAGATTTTATGTTTTCTCCCTTTTATATTATCCTTGTATTTCAATGTACAAAAGGAATTATTTCCTCTCTTGCTGGTCTGGGTACTTCGTCATAGAAAATACACAATTTTCTCATTCGATGTTAAAATTACCAAAATAAAAGATGATTTGGACAATAACAAGAAGCTTTTCAATTGCCGCGTCTACGTCATTACATTTAACCAAATGAACTCATATTAACATTACACATACAACACACACACACACACACACACACACACATATATATATATATATATATATATATATAGTACAGAGGGCGTGTGTGTTAGAGTTTTGTGCGGTTCCTATATAAAATACTCCCCTTCTTGCACTCACCAATTAAAATTTATTAAATAAATAAATATACATATATATATATATATATATATATATATATCACTAAAAGGTAAGAATGTAACAGATAAAAGCTATACGCAAATTTGTTTTATAGATCCATTCTGATTATTGATTATTAACTATACCTCAAGCGAATCTTACATTCACATTATAAAACTAAATCCTGCAAGGAGTTTTCCTTGACTTCGCGGTATTCTGTTTCGTATACAGGGATATATCGAATTTTTAATTTTCAGAAAATTGAGCTGCTTCATATGGTGAAATTCATTATGGAACATCATGATAAAAAAAAAATTAAACCAAACTATTTGTTTTAGATTTAAGTAACGCTTGACCTGAAACCTTGTTTTGAGGGATTTGAGTACAAGAAAAGAAATATTTTTCGCTAGAAAAAATTTAAAACTTTCGTCATAAAAGAGTACTGCAACATTTTCTTTAAAATAATTTATGCTCTCCAAGTAAATAAAATTATTCGAATCAATTGAGTGGAACCAAAATTATTCTCCAAATATTTTCATTTTCTGCGTAAATTTCAGTGGTAGTGGAGATTGAATTATCCTATAACCTGCATAAATAAGATGCTGAATTGCGTCTGAAATATTAACACACATAATGAAGAAAAATAATGTTTAAATCAACAGAAAAAAACTAAAATTAAAGGAATACTTTCAGATTTCTTTTTAACTCCAGTTATTGTGGATTAATACAAAGCAGGTTTACATATACATGTACTGAGAGGAGCAATGTAGTTGATATAATTAATGTTATTGCTAAAAATTCCCTTATTTCGAACACAGAATTCAAACTATATATTCGAGCCACTATAAAATATATAAAAGCTTCTTCAGCGATTAAGCTCGATTAAAAAATAGTTCGAGAATTTTAAAAAGTATTTGGGATGTGAAAGTTGAAAAAAAAACCGTGAAATTAAATGAGTCGAAACGCGCGCGCGCGCGAGCACAAATAAATATTACTTATATAATATTTGTTTTAATGTTGTTTTTTTCACTGTATTACTTGATGATTCTTAATTATGAAAAATAAAAGAGCTCACCTTATCAAAGCACAGCGCGCCATAGGGAACTTCCTGGAAGAAAAAAAAGAAAAAAGAATATAATCATAAATGATAATGAAAACAAATAATATATATATAAAAAATTTAAGTCAATTTCTACTTTGAATGGATGAATAGAAAGTATTTTATTAACAATTGAAAATTTGAACAAGATATATGAGAAAGTGAACTAATTATAGGAATTGAAAAAAGAGCATGTTTTGTCTGCATTGTTGTAACAATGCACACCCGGTTTGACTAGTTTGGCTGAAAAACCGGTTTTTGTCGTTGTCTTAACAGTTATATTGTTACAACGAGAGACGAATCTAAATTGGCGTCAAAAACCAGTAATTAATTTAATTTAATTAATTAATATTTGAAAACACTGTATTAACATCAAGTGTCATCCACTACAAGTTTTAAAAAATTATTTGAATTTGATTGGATGAATAGAAATTATTTTATCAACGATTGAAAATTTGAACAAGATATATATATATAGATAGTTGATAGATAGATAGAGAGAGAGAGAGCTAATGGTAGGAATTGAATAAACTATGTAGAAAACGTTTTCTCACATATTTTTTAATTGGATTCAATTGTTTAAAACTCTCAACAATGCGGAAACATCAATAAAGATAAACAATGTTTTCCGACTGTTCATGATAGAAAAAAACTGAACAGGAAAAACACGATGCATAACCCATCCAGAACCACAGAATCATTTATTATTTCATTTGTAACATATAGCGAGACTAACATTTCTCTCATAAGAACCACTTGTTTTCTTATTTTATTATGCAATACCGTAATCTCTATAGTTATGGATTTCTTATTGATTCGAGTTGGTAACAAAAAATAAATAAAATCGTAGATTTTACAAAAGAAATGCTTTGAAACTACTTAATACAATACTCGCACCTCGCCATTTTAATTTCCACTTTAAGATTTATAGTTCGGTCAAATGGCACACACAAGAGGGGGGGGGGGATCCGGAACCTTTGATCCGGAACCCCCCTCCATAACCCTTGTTTTTTTTTCGATTGCTTATAATCCTAAGTATATTGTTCGTAAAATTTTATTAAATATAGGTTATTAATAATTAATTTTATTAATTAATGCTAATTATTTAATCTATAAGTTATTTTTTACTGTTTTTTGTTCTCGACAATCGACAAAATAAAAAGAATATGTTGAGCGGCGTATACGAGGGTATGATACGAGAATGGTGAACTTTAGACCTTGGAACCCTCCCCACCCCTTGAAAATGTCCTGTATGCGACACAGGTCCAGTCCATACATTAGTATTGACTAATTTCGACTTATTTAAATTTTTCTTTGTGTAATCGATAGCCCGAGCATTTTGATAGTTCAAAGTATCAAATTTTATTTGTGAGTGTGAAGTGACCCCAGCAACCGAATGAAGTTAAGCTTCGTTATGTAAAGTTAATAAATAATGAATTAATCGTGAATCTGAGTTTAATGGATTTTAGAAAGGTATCACAGCGGAGAAATATTTTGAAAAACTTTTTCGTGACCTAAAAGAATTAGAAGCTTAATTGACCTCTAACACTCTAAAGATAATTTATCAAACAAAAATAAAAAAACGCACAAAAAGAAGGAAATAATAATAGATTGACATATAGATATATGGGAGATAATACATTTGTTTCTCTCTGTGGGGTATTTATCTATTATTGAAGTGAAAACTTCTTTAGCGGCGTTAGGCACTTTTTGGTAGGGGAAAATCTTATGGGTTCGCGTCACCGACATGCTCTGACTGGCGCATGCGCAGTGTGCTGTTCGCCTTAGACACATTTTGGATGGGTGAAATCTCGTGCGTTCGCGTCACCGACATACAGCTGATGTATAGTGCTGTGAAATTATATATAAGTGAAATTATATAAATTAATATAAGTGAAATTTAATGGATTTAGTGAAAAGTTCAATGTGTATATACTGTGCATTGTTAAAATAGTGTTTTTGTTTGATTATTATTTGAATCGTTTAATTGAAGAATTATTGTGCAGTATAATAGTGAGTACTAAATAAATATACTAATATTTTTAAGGTAAAAAAAATAACAGAAAATTATTTTAAATACTCGCATTTATTTTGGCGCTTGAAAATTTTATATTATTCAAAATTATTTTAAATCTTCGTATTTATTCTGGCGTTTGAAAATTTGTATTATTTATTTTCTAATATTTAACCTCTGCAATGCATCACGCAATCCGGATTAGTATTTCACATTGGCTTAGACGTTTTCTTACTACCGTGGTAAAACAGGCATCTAGTTGTTCAATCATAATTTTATCGTGGATTTTGAAATTAAAAATTTTTATAAAATCTAACAATTTCAAGATTAATGTGTTGAAGTTTAAAATATGGTTAAAAATGCAAAATTATAGTTTATTACCTTATATCATTAAAATCTTTAGTTTGAAATAATGAAAACGACTCCGACTTTAATTTCATTAAATATTTTATTTTATTTAAAAATTTAATATTTCGAAATCATTATTTATTAATTTAAATTGTCAAAAATAAAATATATGCTCTTCTACTTTTTGCAAAATGATTATCTATAATTTTATATCATTCTATTTTATTATTAGGAATTTACGAAAAAATATTGTCAGGGAATCAGGGTTATTTTAAATATCCGTTTTTCATATTTGCTTAGATTCTTAACATTTCCCCCTAATTTCTGCTTTGGCAATGATTATTCACAAATCACAGGGAGGTACTTATGATGCTATTGCCTACGAATACGATCGCAAAAACATCCTACGAAATTAGCTTACGTAACTTTAACAAGAGTAACGAGGTTTCAATGTTTATTTTTGGTTACTCAAGAAAATATTGGCAGCAATTGGAAATTTTGGATTGGTAGAACAGGAACACCTCTAAATGCTTCAGAAACAGATAAATATCATAAAAGATCAACAAGTCATCGAGAGGATCTAACGTTAGAATTGAAAAGGTTACAAAACAATACACTACAAACGGTCACCAAAACTTTTCTAGAATTCATCTCCAACAAGAAAGGATTATCGATATTTTTATTCGTCAAAGTTTGCATGGGCATGGAGCTTGTGACGGATCTATACGGATTTTCACTAATTCTTCTTTTTTGCCTTTCAATCAAAATATTTATTTCAACCAACCTTCATCGGGAAACCAAACGTGATTTATGTAAATAAGGAATATTATATAAATTCAGTTTTCACGAGTTGAAGGGAGCTAAGTAAGAGGAAGGGAGAAGTCAAGTGAATTAAAGAAAAGTGAAAAGATCGAGAAGTCGACACGTATTTGTTGACAAGTTAAGCGAGCTTGATACGTTGGATGTGCGCAAAGAGAAGCGTATTAAAGGTATTGAAATTCACTATTACGGAACGTGGAGTCACCGTCAATTTATCCAGCTAATTTGAGTGCCTGAAAGTCTCCGTGAAGGATCGGCAGCATTAAAACACCAGGTACTGTGATTTTGATCAAGTATATTCTGATTATTAGTGTGAGGCGTAGTTGTAATTGTGCGCTTTTAAGCTGTCCTAGATTCAGTTCAAATTCTGTATTATTATCCGCTTGTAATTACATCTCACCTCTGCACTCTACTCTCGTTTATATATCTTAATTAATATTGTGTTGTGTCTGTTATTAAATATTGATAAGAATCATTAAATCAGTTGAATTGGAATAATGTCTTCCGATCATTTAGTTCCTCCAACACATCTAGCCGGGTTTTCAGATAGACAGGAAGGTATTAATGTAAAGAGTGGCTACAGTTCACCACAAGCTGACCTAAAAAATGATGCTATCGTAAAAAAGTCAAATGTTCTGCTTTTGTCGGAAATTCGTATGAAAAACGATGAACCACTCGATATTCCGAATTTAAACTTTGTTGTAAGTTATGAAAGACCCGAAGTTCCAGCAGCAGGCATAGCTATTTATCACAATACTCAAGATACGTCCCACTTCATTACTTCACATATAGACATACATACTAAATTCACTAGAAACATTGGTGTTAATGTTTCTGATATAGGCGAGATATGCGTTGCTCGTTGCGATTCCGAGAATGGGCAATACATATTAATGGTTGCCGTTTATATTTCGCCTGGAAAATCTATGAGACAGATACAACAATTTTTATTCGAAAATTTGATGATTTATACAAAAAAAGGTTCTGAAATACTCGATAAAGATTTGGCGAAAAATATGATAATGTACCAATGATTTTAAGTGGAGACTTCAATATTAACTTTGCAGATGATAAAAATCTACCACTAATTGAATTTCTAAATGAAACACTTAATTTAGATATGTCCAACGATCGAAAATTCAGTACTACAAAATATAAAACGACGATCGATGCGGTCAGTTTTTACGCGATACTTAGATAAATTTGAATCAAACATTTTCCTTTCTTACTTTAGTTACCATAAGCCTATTGTATCTTTTTAGAACAAAATGAAATAATTGAAAGTACAAAAAGTCTAAGTATTGTTGAAATTAATGATGACAATGATGCAAACAATTAAAATAATGTTAAAAATCAAGTACATTGAAATTTAAGTAAATACAAATACTATCCATAAATAATATGATTGTATATTATTTGTTATTTCAATTGAATTGTATTTATATTTTGTCATGTCTTGTACAGCCCGTAATATATTTGAATAATAAAAATCATATAAACATGCATTTAGTTGTTGCTTGGAGTGTCAATACATGTGAAAACCAGATTGATGTTGATAATTTTAATTCAAACATTATGAAATTTAAAATTTTAATACTAAAAATTCTAAGTTTTCACTTCTATCGGCAGTCTCTATATATATATAACTGCCAATTTTTTTTTTTTTTACTTAAAAAATATGGCGAATAGATTTCTGATTTTTAATCCAACAAATTAAGAATGTACCATTATCTAAAAGCATGTACAATTTTTTTTAATGAATGTGGATGGAAAAAAATATTGATTCTTAGCTTTGAAATACAAGGTGAAGCGGATTTTATGCTATTAAATACATCGTTAAAATTAAAATGAAAAAAAAAGGCTTAAAATAAAAAGAATTTATAGAGATCTAAATAAATAAAAGCACAAAACATAATTAATGATTAGGAAAATATGAAATTATTTAAAATTTTAATTAGTATGTTTTCGAAACAATGCTAAGAAAGAAAAAAAGAAATTTAAGGCATATGTAATGTTGCAACAAAAAGTAGTACCTACGTTTAAAAATTTCAGTCAAGTTATTAGAATAAAAACTACAAGAACCGGTTTGGGTGGTGTTATTTTAGAAGGAGTTTTACTAACTAAAATTGTTATACATAGATCTTCTCTTTACCAAAAGGTGCATTAGAAGTTTGAGGAAACATTTCAACCACATGTGAGAACCGAAGAGTGGTTGCCTAATGAAAATTTTGTTATTATAAGGATTTATGATGAGGTTGGAAGGGGAAGACTTAAGTTATAAGACATTTTTTTAAAGAAATCATTGGCATTTGATTTTAAATTGAGAACTTACAAGCATCTCATCATTTTGATTAGATGCTTGTAATTTCTGAATCCATCCAGCTAATTATTTATGTCTTAAGAGAATATCTAATACCCTTAACACACACAGATTTTTGAAACGTAAGTGCTGTATTCCTATTATTAAAGTCAAAGATAAATTTTAGATAACATTAGTATATGCTTATCAGTTTTTTAGCTTATATAGTATGTAGCTTTCAATATTGAGTTATCTATTTCAATAATATTGAGCCGTTTGCGGCGTGTTTTGATGAAATCAAATACAAATATATATATCAGATTCTATTTGTTCATTATGGAAGAAACATATGCCGAACAAACTTAACTATACGGTACATGGGTATGGGTACAACATTTACATAGACTATAAGAAAATGTATTACAAGAAATGCAAGTTCCATAGAATGAGAGACGAATTAAAATACAAAAATTTTACACAAAAAGATAACTCAAAAGGTAGTTGAAACAAACAATTAAAAATCTGTAATAAAGTTTTTTTCACAATTTTTTTTTATTTTTAACAGGAAAATGCTTACAAAATTTTTCAATAATGTTTTTGACTATCAAATATGATTCACACAACAGGTATTTGCATTTCGCACAAAGTAACATATTTGAAAAAATTTACACAGATAAAACAGAGATTTCTCCTTTTTCACTAGCATAAAAAGGCGGTTTTAATTTATCGGTTATTGACTACAGATATAGCGCATAATTTAATATTTATTAGTGCATCGCAATATGGTGGAAAATAATTTTAAGAAAATAACAATCACTTTTTGTTAGCATTTAAAAAATTTCAGTACAAATCATTCTTTTTATGAATTGGAAAGCTTGGTATATTTTATTATAATTGTGCTATTATAAACATTTGTAAACTAAACAAAGATTTGCATACAATTATTGTTTAAGTAACCGTAACAATTTTATAATTAAAATGTTAATGAGTAAATTTTTATAAATAATTCAAGCACATCTTATTCAACAATTTCATCCCCATTAGAATAACAAAAAAATCACAAGTTGTTTACTCAGTTGCAAGAAACATTTTAGTTCATTGGTTTAATATTTAAGTCACATCATGGATTTTAGCATTTTTTTTTCATTTTTTAAATTTCATTTTAGTTATTTATTTAATTTTTTTAAAGGGATTTTGTAAAATTTTATTTTTGCATTTTCGACCGTACTTTCCTTAAATTTGATTTTTATAAAGGTCTTACAAAAACTATTCATTAATAAAATGATAATAAATAAATTTAGATCTAATAACAGTAATTAATAAAATTAGGCAGGGTATTTATATTTAAGAATTTAAATATATGTTTTTTGAATTTCAATTCTTTTAGATATGCACACAAAAATTAAAAAAAGGAAAAGAACATTTGGACACTTCTTTAATGAAATGAAACATTTTAGCAAATTCAAGTTTAGTAATAAAACATTTTGTAGTTGTACAAAAGGATATCCAACCTTTTTGGGAAGAGTGCCCCCTTCCGAGACAAAAGAGTTATGCATGCCACTTCCAAATTTTTCAACAAACAAAAGAATATGAAAAGGTGAAAAGTTTAGGTATAGGCTTATTATGGAATTTTTATACAAACAGCACATTTCTTATACGTCTAAGTAGTGGAAATTTAAATGTAATATAATAAATAAGACAAAAGTGCAAACTTATTGTTGATAAATTTTTGCAGGTTCAATCACTTAAGATGGGTATAAAATAAAAATATATAATCAAGTTTAATAAAATATTGGTAAGAAAAGCTAAATCCCATGCCCAATCTTTATTCTTGAGTAGCCAGCACTCACTTGTGTGTGGAAGTTATTGTTTCGTCCATGTGTTTTAAAATACACTCCCTCTAATTCGAAATTTCCGTGAGTGCACTTCCCTTTGGAAAACTAGCGCACACAGTAATGAAGGAGTGTGTTCTCTACATGATAATTTTCTATTGTAATTCAATTAAGAGTATTTAAAATAAATTTTGAGATTTTTTTTCGTTCGAGACAACCCAATTACAATAAAATTGTAAAAGATTGTTATTATCACATTTTCAATAAATCTTCGCGTGCCACTGTCACAACTACTTAGTGCTGCACTGTAGCACGCGTGCCGTGGACTGGTCAACTCTGCTGCAGATTAATGGCTGAAATTTGTTTTACCTTTTAAAAAAACCTAGGGAGGTAGAAGGGTTACCCCCTATCCACATACCGGTGGACCAATCCCCATTGTACAAAAAACAACTGTTCACGCTCATTGGTCAAATTATAAAACTGTAATTTGTATGGATTAAAGTTAAATTTTTTTCTAATATGTTGTAAGCAGAAAAAAATAAATTTCAAGTTTTCACCTTCACTTTTTAATTTGTAACCATAATATTGAACAGGACTTACTATCTATTTATTATTGTTCTTGTGAGTGAGATATAAATAAATAAATTTATTACGTCATCATGAAAAACTTTTTTATATAGAGAGAAAAAAGTTTTTATATATATAAAAATGAAATAAAACAGTACAATGTCCCCCTAATCTCTTTTATTTAAAACGAAAAATCATGTTTAGTTTTGAATAAATACATTAATAATAGTCAAACTGGTACTTAAATAAATGTGCATTTAAAGTAATTAAAATTTTTGAAATTATACTCAATGTTTTAAAATGCAACAAGTCTTTTTAAAATTATACAATGATTTAAATGATAATACACGTATCCTAATAATGATGATAATCAATGATAATATCCGACTACCCTAAAATTGTGAATTTTGCCAAAAATTGACAATTTTTTATGATTTAATTTTATAGGCCATCTTATTAGCTCTATAAAAATACCAAGTTTATTATTTACCGTTTACTAAAACAAAAACTACAAGT